>JACGAQ010001042.1:0-74562 GCA_014119065.1 Orius insidiosus
CCTAGACAATCCAAAATTAAAAAAAAACCATTTTAAACCCCAAATTTTTTTTATACAATCTGATAAAAACAAAATTAATGAGACCTTGATTTTCTTTTTATAAACATGACCCAATCAATTATTATTCATTGGTTTTATTCATGCCATTTCAAGACAAAAAGTAAGAAAAACTCTTTTTAAATAATTGAATAAATTCATAAAGAGAAAATGTTTCAAAATGCACTCTTGTAGGGCGTAGGCGAGTAAATTTCTACTTGCAGTTTTATCGCACGTCCAAATCGGTTGCATAATGACACCAATAGTTAAATGACATCAAAAGTGCGATATCTTTTTTTAAAATACAACAGAAGGTATTACACAACGTAGAAAATATAGGAAACATTGTAAGTGCATGGAATTATTTTTAATAGGTATCGACATAGATTTTTTAAACGTTTCTTCCCCTCGATAAAGCGGACTACCGAAAATTTTAAGGTCGGAAAATTAGTTTCACAAACGCGTCCCTATTCCCATCGAGTGTACAAAGAAAAAAAGCGCGATTTCACATTCAACAATGAATGCTATGCAATGGGCAAATCGACCAGGAACTCGATGAAGGTCAATTCTTTTTTAATTCCTTTACAAAAAAAAGTCCAATAATTGTTTCATCAGAAATGAAAAATCCAATTAAGCTTGAAAGCAAATTCTTTGACGTTACAAAGGCATTTTTGACCGTTCTTGAAGAAAGGCATTTTTTGAACATTTACGACAAGAACAAATAGCTGTGACTTAATTTTTCGCCTTTCTGCAGGAGAAAGTCTTTTTCAATCTCCTTTTATAGTCGAAATACAATCATTTGCGATAACTTTTATTTATTTTAAGTCAGACAGTTAAGGTATTATCGATTTTTATAGAAAATGAGTAGTCCAACACGGATAAAAAGCAAAAAAAATTTAAATAAAATTTACAAACAAGATTTGGTCTATGATAATGAATCATTGCACAAAATTATGAATCATGTTTTATTTATGTTTTATACAACACCGATCTGTAACCCGAAAAGAAAAACCGCAAAGCTCGTAACGCGGCCTAGAACAAGAAAATCAGAACACCTTTTGAAATCAAAAACTTCGAGTTTGAATTGTGTGAAAAAAAATAACAGTCGACGTCTCTCGCGACGCATTGTAGGAGCGGGAGAGTCCGAATGTCCTATTTTCAGTTTAAAAAAATCTTGAGATTCTTCAAAATCTTTGCGTTTTTTAAAAAAATAAGTCATAAGGAGGTCAAAATTTTATTCATCTGGAAAATCAATTAAAACTAAGTACTCTCTCGTCATTATAAAAAAAAGTTAAAAAAAGCCTTTTTTTCAGTGAAAGCCTTTTATATTCATAATTAGCATTAAAAACTCAAGACTTTCACTCAATGATCCTTTTAAACAGAAAAATTTCCTTTTCTGTAAACATTCGCGAATAGTCGCAGTACGCCTTGGAATTGCTGAACTGTTAAATTAAAGAGCCGAGGTTATCGCAATGGTTTAACGCGTTTAAATTGTATAAAAAGAGTAATGTAGGATAATAAGTGTAGAATTAACAATGTAAATGAAGAAAAAACGTGAGAAACTTTCTAATAAACAAACAATAAATCTACCGTTATTTATGTATTCGTGCTGAAGCAAGGCTTCGTGAAGCTGCGATGGCTGCTGAAAGCCGTAAGCGGGTAGCCAATGGCTGGCACCGCCTTCGAGCTTTTGCGACCACTCCGTAAAAGCCATCTCCTCCTGGGGCATTTCCATCTCCATCTGAAAACAAAATACAATTTTAAAATTTTCATTATTGTCCGATGAATCAGCGATAACGTCTATATATGGCAACTGGTCTGCATAGTTTTAAAAACCGGCTGTCCTTAATTATTTCTCTTCCCTGTTTTTTAAAAGTGTAAAATAGGGAAGGAGATAAGTCGATCAAACAATTCGAAGTGAGAGAATCTGATGATTTCCCACAGTTTACGTGATTCCTTAATTGCAATATTACAGACCAGTTTTGTTTGAAATGAAAATTGCCCTACACCTTCACTTCCTTCTTGTTTTCCATTCTCATGTAGCCGAATCATTCTTACAATGGGAGGCGATAAAATTTTTGGTTTTCCGCTTAAAAAAAAAAGAAAAGAGGGTTTTCTCCGAAGGAACTCTTAAAAATTCAGAGATTTCGACAGAAAAAATGCAATACATATAGACAGGATTTTCAAGAAGGTTCTAGGGTGTAAAAATCCTCTTTCGCGAGTACAACAATATGAACAAACCTTTAAGTGTTGCTTTAAGTATGAAAAAAAATCTAGAAAAAGGCTAAAAATTGAACTAAAAAGTTCAAATAAACTAATTGTTTATAGGCAAATTAAGTTTTAATGATAATGTTAGATAATTTTAAATCTTTAGTAACAAAGGAAGCTTAATTTTAGAATTCTGTTTGACACTTTCCCTATTCATTTGTCTGGGCTTTAATTAGAGACCTAGCCGCTGCTTTAAGAGGGGAAATGGAACGCCTAATTCTTTCTTAACAAAAAATCATTATTTTAAAAAGATTTAGAATTTTATTTGGATTTAAAAAAATTTTCTGGGGAAAAACCGGATTGTTTTCTCGCTTAAAATAGGTTTGTTCTTATCTTGTTGATGTTACTTTACTTAAAGATAAGAAAATTATAAAATCCGTTAAAAATCAATTAAATACCGTACTGAACGATATAGGTACGGTATACCGTTAGGTGTTAAACTGATGTCTTCCAGTGAGAAACAGAAGAAAGAAGACTTCCGTTAGAAGCACTCGTGGTTTTGTTTTTCTATCGAAGTGGAGCATTGAAAACGCAATCGTTCTCAAGAACGTTGAAGCGAAACATCGACTTCGGCATACTTTTGTCAAACTTGGTTCAAATGAGAAATAATTCACGTCTGGGGGCTATTTCAGGATGGATTCCGTGATTCGCGACAATCAACCAGTTCCGCCTTTCCCTGACGGACTAATGTGTGAATCCAGGTTCCGTTATTCATTTGCATTCCAGCTTTTAAATATTAAAATTTCTAGCTTTCCCCGACGTAAATCCTGAAAAAGTGCAGTTTCAACGATACTTTGATGAAAAACGGAAGTCCAAGCCCATGAAAGTAGAGGTTTTACGATCACATTTTTCTTTACATGATTTTTTAACTTTATAAGGCGTAGGTGAAGTTTTGAACGTGCCGTTTGTATAGGAGGGTTGTCCTAACCTTTTGATTGATAAGCGGAAATCCTATCGCATTGATGTCTCTGTCCGAAAAGCTCATTTCGTTCCACGTGGTTCCTTCCGGTCATTTTCGCCTTCTACGTCTGCTTTAAATGGACATAAAAAAGTCATTTGCGTAAAAACAGCGATTTACGTCTAAAAACGTTTTTCATTAAAACCGTTTCGTTCCAACGGTCACTTCGAGTTAAAAAGGACAAAAGCGTACGTTTCCGTCACGTCTTGAACATCGAAATGCAATCTTAGAACCGTTGTAAAGTATTTTTCAAAATGAGCTTTCATTTATAATTTTTGGAACGTCGATTTGATCATTTCCGACAAAACTGAGGGTCCCCTCATCTATTTTCTCTTCCCAACCTAAGAATGTACTTCCCGCCCAGTTTTCACTTCGCAATGGGTGCTTTTTACTTAATAAACCAGGCTGAAAAGTACTTTCCGTCATTTTTTTAAACCTATTTTTCCAATAAAGTCGAAAAAAAGCTATTTCCGCCCAGGAAAAAACATAATCTTGGATTAGCATCAGACGAGATTGTTCGGGATAATCCCTTTTAACAGGAAAACCCTACAAAAAAATTATTATTTTTTCATGAAAAAACGCAATTATGAGAAAAAGCTTGTCGATTCAAAATTGATAAGATAATCAAATCCAGATCTAGAAGGAATTTCGTATAAATAGACAAGTTTTGTTGTTAATTTTGGCTGAGTGGTCTTTTATGGCAGGGAGATAAAGAAAAAAACCAATATCGCCTTATCGTGATCGTAAAACACAATATCCGCATTTTGTTAATGCATTTTTTAATATTTTAATGAAACTAGACGTAAAATATGAAGAGCAAGGCTATAATATTACCTTGGCACTTAAAAATGTATAAGCGCAGTTTTTAAATTTTCTGAGGAGTGAAAAAAAATGAGAATGATAATGAGGCGATCAGGTAATGGAAAGGAATTCTAGAATAAAGGGAGTGGGGAGAAAAAATGTAATCTTCGCCATAAAAGACATTTCGAGTTCTTCAAACATCAGTAAAGCCATCATAAACGTAAAGATGCGAAAATTTATGAAAAGCACGAACTTCCATGCGTCATCTTGGTTCGCACTTTTTGGCGGCTTTCTCCCCAACCTAATATTTTGTGCGTGAGCATCTTTTAACTTTTTTTAACATCTTTTAACTTCTCAACTTCCCTGTCTACTGTCCGACAAGAACGTACTTCCCTCGAGGTATTTTCAAAGTAATTAAGCCGGGAAATTAATAGGTAGGAGTTTACGCCTCCGTTTATTATTTGCAAGTCTTAGAATAGCTCAATCGATTTTCCGTGCGACATGCAGTAAATGCAAGGTTAATTTTACGTTTGTAAACGCGATGAAAAAAATTTAAAATTCGCCAAACGGATTTCTCTTCTCACGATCACGACAAAATGCCTAAAATTTTTGAATAAAAGAAAGCTTTTTTCATATATTTTAGTACCCAATTTAAAATAAGGTAAAAGGAGAGAGGAAAAAAAAAAAAGATTAACTCGATAAGGAACCTTGAACTTTCAAAATATGTCAAAGGTTTCTCAGTCTACGTTTTTTGGGACTTTCACTAATTTTGGATCTAGTTCATAAAAAAGTGATTGTGGAAAAAATTGCTAATTGGACCCTTTGAAGCGCGGTTTTTAATTTTTGTTCGATTCTTTTGATCGAGGAAGTCATAATTTTCTATTTTTACGCCAGGAAATGAAAAATGGTCCGATGCAGAAGGGGAGTTCACAGCATATCGCCGATCACCCTAATAATTTGTCATTTGGAAAAAAATCGATATTTCATTAACATCTGTCACGTGGGGGACTTTTCTGATCGAATGGTAAGAACATAGAAAGCTTTTTTTGTGACAGTCATCAAATAAACGCAGCCTTAAAAGATTTCTGTAGGTCAGTAGAGTCTTTTGGCGTCAATTGTAGTGGCAGACGACTTTTTTACTTGACCATAAGATTTCTCTTCTGCAGTTGAAATAAAACAAAATATACAACCAAATCCTGAACTTCCTTGGTTTCTTGTAACCCACTTGTGGCTTTTGATGCAACATAATAAGCAAATACTTACAAATACTATAAGATTAGTTCACCATACTTGAAGGTTAGCGTCTATAGCAACGTAAAAAATTTTTTTGTGGTTAAATTCTTTTTCATTGTTTCGACGTACAAAATTGTGACGTCTTTCTTTTTTTTAATCTATTGTCTGAATCATTGATGATTTTGAAGTTTTTACACGTACCTGTGTCTATTGTTATCCAAAAAGGAAGAAAATGTAATTTTTTTGAACACACACTACACAGAGAACAAGGGAAACATGTCAACAGTTAGCACGAGAGCGAACAACTGGAGTGGAAGCCTCTTCTAGAGTCAACGGAACTTCCCCACTCCTCTTCGACTGGATCCAAAGGCCCGCAGAGTTCACTCCCCCTCTATGCAATCGTTACGGAGTTCTTCCACTTTCTTGAGGTCCCTTCAGTCTTCGGTATGAGAGATAAGAAAACCCCGGTTAAAAAAAAGGATGTTTCTCAGCTGTAAGCTTTATGTTAATCATAAAAAAAGTTATAAACCCAAGATGTAGAAATCGCATTGTAAAATATCCTGCTCTAAAACTAATATTACCATCTGATTTTGCTTAAAATATAAAATTTAATCACTAACTAAAGGAGGTAAAAAATTAAGGACTCTGACTGTAGCCAGGAGCTGTTGGGATCATAATCTTAGTTATGTAAAGTTTTTTTTTTTTTTGTATGTAATTTGGCCACCAAAAAGTGGATAGATTGGCCAGAGAAGCCACTAAAGGCTAAAAATGACAAAAATGAGGTTTATACAATCGGGAGTTTAAAATAATCTCCAGAATTAGTTGTTATCATAGATGCTGAATCGTTTTTTTTTTTCAAAAACACAACTGGCCTACGAGCCGAAGTGATGAATTTTTTAAAGGAAGTTCTAGTAAGAAGGCTCCAGACATGTCTGATGAGGAAGGTCCCTCACGACTACACTGCTATCTTGAAGCAGCGCAAAGAAATAATTACTAGTTCTCCTTTCCTCCAAGAGGTCGCACAGTACGCTACTAGTAAAACAAACCATTTAAAACTTTCAATATATTTCACTTTAAAAACTAAACATACAATTCAATCTAAAGCTATATTTTACTGTACAAACATATATCGGGCGGTTCATATAAAATCGCGTTTATATAAAAGGAACGTCTGTAAGCCGCCAAGCACCTAACGGTTACAATAAAATACATTTAACAGCAATAATGTCACAACGAATATTAATATAAAAAAAATGAAAGCACTTTTCTACATTATCAAAAACATATTTTCTATACAATATTGATATGTCTGATCGTAATATTTTGGGTATAAATATGTTCTACCCTGTGACCCAGAGTTTTTTAGGTTTGATAAAATATAAATAGTATTTTATATTGGTCTGGCTAAAAGCGAGAATTTTTGGTCTAATGGCAGTATTTTATGAGTATATCTTAATGACTACTTACTAGTCATGCTAACATTTAATAGTGATTCTGTACAAAAAAAAGTCCGTAGGAATCTTTTTACATATTTTGTAGCAATAGTTAATCACATGTAGGATGTGCTTGCGATAGGCTTCTGTTTTCGGGAAGCTTGGTGATGTAGAGGGTGTTCCAGGTTGAACGTAACAGGTAAAACAGCGTTATTCATATTTTCAAAAGAAACAAAGTTGTATTCCCGTAAACAATTAATTAACTTTGTTTTTGAAACGTTGAATTACACGGTTTCATTTGGAACGCTCAACCTGGGACACCCTAATCTGGTCTAGAGTATGACGTAGGACGTGACGCGCAGAAGTTCCGATCCGACGTTCGGTTCTGTAGGCGGAAGTTCGGGCGAGCTGTCCTGTTGAGGTGATTGTCAGCTGTCTTCGTCTTTGTTGTTCGTGAGCGTGTTCCAAAGCGGGCTTCGCGGGATGTTCCTCGGCTCTGTCTGAACTGAGACAGAGACCGTCTGCTTCTGCTAGCTGGTCGACTCGATTTGACAGCTGCTGTCCGGCTCGGATCGTTCTTCGACCACAGTGTCCAATTCTAAAGATGGAAAACCGCGAGAAAGCGCCCTCTCGCTACGTAAAGACACCGCACGAGCTCTCCCACTCACGCTAGGTCCAGCCAAATACACGCCTAAAACAAGAACGTTATTAACTTGGCAAAAAATGATCAAAAAAATATGTAACAAAAAGCCTTTTTTGTCCTATCGAATATTAATCTAAACAATGGAAAAATTTTAGAGTTCCTTCAGGCTATCTCAAACAAAGTGTTTTGAAAAATATTTAATTCATGATCCTCATCGTTTCCCCCCCTGGATTCGTCAATTATAACTTCCAAATTGACAACAGAAAAAAGAAGAAAAAAACATGATTGAGCCCTCACCTAATTTATGCATTGGGCTAAACCTCGCCAACGATATCGCTCCTGTTTCCGTCTCGCAATTTCTGAAACATGAGGTTCCACCATTTAAATTTATACAATTAACCTTATATCTCTAAAATAAAACCTTTTGAAAATTGTAAAGACTCTGTCAAAATTATTTTCTTACCCTGCTCTTCTTCGGTCCCTCTCCCTGGCAAGTTTCGCCCTTCTTCTAAGACAGCAAATAACCATTAATGCCAACAATGGAAAGCCAAGAATGCAGGATACTATCGGAATTACGATTGTCTCCGGAGCAACTGAAAAAATACAAAAATTTACTTCAGAAGTTAAAAAATAAAAATAAAGGGTTTCTTCAATCTAGAGCTAAAAATGAAAAATAAAAAAATATTATGAGGATGTCTAGAAAATGTTGATAAAAAAACTACCATGATATATCAAAGAGAAAAAATAGTTTACATTCAACTTTTTTTTATATTTTTTATCTTCATAAAACAATATGAAAGAAAATTTATAAAGAGCATATTCATGTTTGATATCAAAGAAATTACGTTTTTACTCGTTTTTTTTTTAGTCCCGTCCCGCTTTTGAACGCTATCTGAGTGGATTCAATTTCCCCTTCGCAATTTCGCTTTGTTTTCTCAAATCTTGTGTCTCGTTATTTATTTCCTTTCTTATGGAAAAAAAAGCCGCGATTTCTGTCCAAACCTTTTGGCGAATTTCGTCGGAACATCGCATTTTTTTCACCCTCCAGAATCAAACTGGAACGAGTTAAAGAAAGATTTACCGGTATATAAAGTTTGTTTGAGTAAAGTCCCACCGGGGAAAAGGTGTGCCCCGTCTCGGAGCCCTATTTGTCAGGATTATCTCCAGGAAAACCGAAGGGACCTCTATAGTCTCATACAATCCCGAAATTTACTAACAACCCAGATTTTTCACACTTAAGAATTTTATAAAGAGTTTTCTACCCCAAATGTTATAGATTAGAACAGAATTTAAAAGTTATTAGAAATTCATGTTTTACAAGAGTTTTATTTCCTTTGGGAGCCGTTTGAATGGCTAACGTAATAGAGAAATTCAATTTTTTATTTAACAGGTAAGCTTTTTTTCACCCAGTTTTGAAACTGAAAGTTTCATTGACCTATGGATACTTCTGTTACTAAGATGTTAGGATAAGGGAGAGAGAAAGTAAAATTTGCTAATGATCCTTTTTTCGATCCTCCACCGAAAATTATTTATGTTTCTGTAAATGAGAATTTATAAGTCGGGCTAGCGTACGTTTTCCATTTGGGAGGGGTGAGTCGAAGCGCCGCGCTGTTCCAAAACCTTGTTATCACAATAATCTCTCTAATCCTCACCGTCCACCTTGGCTTTTCCTCCATTAGAGGTAATTTCTCCTGGGAATAAATGATGCCTATTAGGCAGCTAATGCCATTGGAAAAGGTTCGAAATTTAGATTCATCGTTGACTAAAAACTGTTTTTGTCGTTGAAGGAGTTTTAATATAACTTCGACTTTGAAAGGGGAAAAACCCAATAAACTTCATTCTCAGATGAAAGTATATAAAACGAAACCAATAATTTCCTCTTTCGAAGAACACCGTGAAGTTGAAAAGATTTGTTTCCATTGTTTTTTTTTCCCGATGGAAAGGAATTACATTCCGAGTTTCTCCCCGCGGTTTCGCCGTGAGGGTGATTTGTCACCGTTTGCCACCCCCGTCTCTTTCCCCACGATGGATATTAGACGAGGCTTTTCGTTAACAGATGTCCCAGAAACGCCATCGCTAATGAAATTGTAGCCGGCTGACGTCTCATTCTCACTTTCCATTTGTTTTTGGATGGAATTCAAAGGAAAGGAATGTTCATACCATGAGGCTCCTCCCTTTTCGAATTAGATACAAATTTATTCATAATTTTTTAAACAAATAATTCGTTAACCAAGTTTGATACTATAACAATGAAATCGGATTACCTTTGTCACTGTTTATGTCAGGCTTTATAAGCTAACTTGACACTCAAGGATTTTCTTGACCCTTCCAAACTTGAACTAGAATTTTCTGGCAATTCTGTTAGGTTACGTTTTATGTCTAAATAGACGAATGTTTGTGAGGTAAGACTGGCCTTCGGTTGGATTAACCGCTTCTACGAAAGCGACCGACTTGATGGGTTCCTTGTTTATTTTGTAAGGAAGGTATCAATCAATTAGTGATCATTCGATGGAAAACTACTATTGTCCTTCAGCCCAATTCCCATGAAGGGAGCTTTTACACAGTTATCAGGAAACCTATACATTTCCGAGGAAAAACAAAATACCAAATTTCTTTTATTTGGTCTTAGATTGACAGGACTAATGGTCTGTGTTAGTGGAATTCTTGGAAGTGCATACCTCGCCGTCATGTCGGTGGTCTGTGGACTTAAGGATTTTTTAATGTCGTTTTTGAAGCCTTTTGTTTTCCGAAGGTAGAAAAGTTTATAGCAGGATACATTTCAGATCAAATATTGACGTCTAGTGAAGGGAGGGGATCGGAACTAAACTTCGAACAATAATTCCAAACTTTTTCACAAACTTCCATAGTCCGTGATAAATTTCGAATGTCTCTAATCACGAAACGTTTTTAATTTATATTCTTGTCTTAATTGAAAATAGAAGTTCAAAGAAAACTCAAATTTCGTGATACCTCCAGGGTGTTTTAAAGTGACTTCTAAGATGTCGTATTTAATGAGGTTACTCAAGTGTGAAATTAGTTTAACGAGTTATATTCTCAGAATGTTTGGAAACTCGGGAATATCGGAAAACTGAGGAAGGACCCGAAATTAATATTTCAAACCTTTTTTTTTCTCTCTCTCCCCTTTCCGAAATCGCAGGGGGGCCATTTTTTTATTCAATTTTTTTCCCCTGGTATTATATTGATTGAAGGGAAATCGGAATAGAAATCTAATTACCGGTCGGATAGACGACTACCGTAGGTCGTTTTTGTTGATTCGATGATCCTCCTTGAGTCGACATTTCCTGAAACCAAATAAAAATAATAAGAAATTCAGAAAGAAAAACGAGAGAACCTGTATCTTATTATAATGATGGTCTATAAAAAAGGTTTTTCCAAGAATTTTCCTCTGACGCTCATTATAAAAAGCAAAAATAATGGGATAAACAAAGAATTGATTAAAGACTTTGAAAATGGCCGCTCAATGACTTCTTCAAAGAAAAAATAATTAGTAATTACGTTGAATACAAAACTTTACGAAAAAAAAAGAAGAAGAAAAAACACAAATTGAAGAAAAACACAGTGATTTTTCCAAGTATGCGGGAAGAAACAGGGGACTTCCGTCACAACTATTAACTTCTTTAACTCAACCTTCTAGTTTTACACAAACTCTACCTCATTTTATAGCTTTATTGCCAAGAAAAGATGGAGAGGGGCAAAGAAAGAGAATTTAGAACCTGGAGTGTTCCACTGAAGCCACTGCACAAAATCGGTAAAGGCTGGGGTCATTTTTATCATGAACGCCCATTCCCAAAAAAGTCTGTTGAGGTATAACATTATTTTTTTTTTCCAGGAATTTAAAGATGGGGCCCCATGAAAAGATTTTGGAACCAGGGCCTCTGTATTTTGGCTCGGTTAATCCGCTTTACGGATTTTGAAAAAGCAAAAAATTTGTGCTTGCCCACCACATCTCAAGCTCTCAGTAATCTATCATTTGGAAATTTTGGATTGATCCTTTTTTAAAGTATTAACCAGGAGGTTTAGTATTGAAATCACAAAAACCGAACGCTCAGATAACATTTTAGGCCTCGCCAAAGCGGGATCGATCGTTTTAAAATGAAATGGGTTATTTTAAGCCAGCCGAGGCCTGTAATAGACGTTCAAACCACGTGTGACTTGACCTTATATGACGCGGTTATTAATTAGCTGGACGTTTAAACCAGGGGTTGATAACGTTTCGTCCAAAAGGGATTTTCAACGCCCTAATTTTTGGAAAAAAAGAGGAGTAGAGATTATTAGGATTCAATATTCCATAAAACTTTGAAGAATGGCGGAACGGCCTTGTTGAGGGGGTAGCTAAAGAAGTAATTAAAAATAAAACAAGTTCGAAACTCGATAAATGGAGTTCGAATTGCTTTTTAAAACTTGTAACCCCCCTTCTTTCCTTCAAAGTAAATAAATGATCCGAATTTAAGTTTGTCACGGAAGAAAGTCGTTTATTAAGCAAACAAAATTGGGTAGGGGATAAACCATTTGTTACGCTATAACCTCCGAACTAAATTATAATTACAAAAGTGGCGCCACCCATCGATCAAAATAAGTATTTCCGTATTTTTATCGGAAACCACCTTCTTGATCTCCACCAGCTTGTAGAAGGCTGAAGATTAAAAATATAAAAATATTGTTTACTCAAGTAACATAAAAAATCCTAAGGTAGGTAAAATTTATGACCGGATTTTCTTATTTTTACAATACGTTCTGGCTCTTTTTTCACGCAGGAAGGAACCCAGCAAATAATAGTTTCCGGTCGAAAAGAGGGGATGGGGGGGAGGGCAACATGTCTGGAGCTCGTTTCCAGTCGAAAAGAAGAAGAAAAAAAGGAAGCTCAGGTTATCTCTTTTCCTCACGGATCTTCGAAGCCAATTTAAGCCCGATTGGGAACGATTTTCGGACACGTTTTCTGCTTCGGCGAATCCGTATTGATATTAAAAGGTTAACCATGTGGAATTACACCCCCCCGACCGTAAAGTAATTAGTCCTAATTTCGTCAAAGGGTTAATTAGTTACTGAGGAAACAAGGTTACTTATAAAAACCCTTCATATTTTGGGTTATGGTTTTAATACGTTTATTTTTCGGATTAAAATTACGAAAGAAACTTTTCCAAATACTAAGGAAGCAATAAAATTGAAGTGGAAGGAGTAAAGAGTGGGAGAACCCTGAATGTCCTAAACCTTCAAGATTGGGTTTCTTATTGAGAGTCTGAACCGTTCTACGGATCGGTACCAGTTGTTGTCAACGACCGCAAACTGTATTGCCTTTAAATTGGAATTTGTATTTATTTTTCAGAGTTGATTAAAAATGTCATTTTATTTTTAGAGCTTTTCCCAGCAATATTTGAAAGCCTCGGGGTATCCAAATTGAGGACGAAAAGGTCAGAATTTTCCCCAGATTTGAGGTATCCAACTGACAAGGATGCTATTGAACCTGTAGTACAGCTGTTGATGGAGGGGGAATGAATTGTAGATTAATGGCGAGGCCGTAATTAAAGCTTATCTAACTAAAAGACAATATATAGGGCATTAATAATAATTTATAACTGGATTTTACACTTCTCTATTCTAAGGCTTAAAATCCACCATTAACGCCCATTAACTCGTTAAATAGCATCGTTAAAAGTTTTACTGCTACCCCTCGGGTAATCAGGCACAGCTAAAAGGATCCATGATAAACTAATAAAAAATCTTAAAATTAAATAGAAGAGAAAATTTATCCAATTATTAAAAAGACTTGACTTTTAGAGAAATTTTGGCTCCGCCGTTGAATTATTTGGTAAAACGAAGTGTGAATAATACGATAAAAGACAAAGGAGGGGGATTTAAATAGCCGGTTTGGATGATGATGACTATTTTATGGATGGCTGGAAAACAAATGAGCCCTTGTAGGATGGAAGGAAATCCCGATAACATCCCAGGCACTTTGTAAGACCTGACCGGTGTTTGATAGCGAGGGTTTCGCTTAGGGAGGAAAAGAGAGGAGGCAATTTATCCACGTCGTACAAAATCAACGGCCTATAAAAAAAATACAAACTTTTTTTATGGTTTTTAATACTCGAGTATTGAATTACCTTTTAGGGTGCTTTAATAGTTTTCACCTTAAGGATCCGTAATGCTACTTAAAAAGGCGGCGTTTTTTCTTTGAAGTTTTGCTCCAACGATAAAACTGTTGTTTTATTATTTTTTTTCTTTTTTTATTTACCTTTAGAATAGGAACTTAAATAAAAATTATTTTTTGATTTCCAAAAATTAGAAAAATGTATAAAATCAAAAAACGTCAGAAAAAAAAAAATTCTGCGACTACTACCCATTGCAATAAAACTTCAGAATCTACCTAAAATCGATAAAACGAGTTTGTATTTAAATTTATGAGAGAAAATAAAAAAGCTAAAAAAGTTTTTTCCTAACCACAGTCGGTTTTTTGTAAATTGGGAGCAAATTCAAAAACTTGATAAAATTACGGTTTTTAGCTTCGTTAAGTTACGATTGTTTTTAAGCACAATCAAAAAGAAAATTTAAAAACCAACAGTTTTTTCGCAAAATTGGAGTAAATCTTCAAAGAAAAAAGTGATAAACGGACACTTAAACTTCTTCACTGCACGCGTACACATGCTTTTTATTAGGTTTACTAATAATTAAATATTTGAAAGATAATCGATATCGACATGTAGATTAGGACGTTAGGGTAATTAATCAAGTTAATGTCGTGTAAAATGACATCTAATTGGACAGGGGAGTTTCGTACAGTGGGGACTACATGGCGAGAGAGAGAAATCAGCAAGTTCCAAGACTTCTCTTGTTCCTCAAACGATTGATTCCCCCTTTACTCGGACTGATGTACACTCCATTCAACTGAGCCAACGTGCCAGAAGGGTCGCTATAAATCAATAAAATCTTTCTAACATTCTTTTTTTATAAAAATAAATTTCATTTCTTGTAGATGTCAGTGGTTCTGTCATAAAAATGAAGTTGAATCTGTGTCAGAATTTAGGTTCGTTTTGTATGGCAAACTCAATTTAGGGACGTCAAAGATTGCTTTTCTTGTGAAAACATGGAGAATTGACATGCGGAAATAATAAACCATCGTGGAACGTAGCGAAAGAGGCTTTAAAACAAAGAACTCGGAGAAGATTTCCTTAGTACGTGACCTATTGTAAATCCTCTCTTGAAAAGAAAGTGTTAGGGAGATGTGATATTTGATAGCTACAAGACTTATATTCTTTTCGTGCTAAGCGTACGAAGGGACAAAGTACGGACGACGTCTGAATATGGGGAGGGGGGTAGACGGACCGTGACCCGACTTTGTGAAACCACACGGGATTCGCCCGATTAGATTAAAGAGAATCTAATAATAGGAACCTGCGAGAACTCACAACTACGAAAGTATTTTTTTCCCAATCTTTTTCCCAATACAATTTTGAACAAGCAGACAAAATAAAGAATTTTCAGGTTAAAAAAGGTAAAGTTTTATCTCAAAAGTGTAAAAACATGCAATAGAAATGTGAGGACTTCGCAATTTGAGGTTTGCGGTCGTTTTAAACGTGGAAATTGACCAAAAAAATATTTCGATTCGTGTTAAATCGTTTTTCCTTCCGTCCGGAGATAGGGGTCGTTCCCATTAAAAAACGAAAGTGGGAGGGCAAAAAAAAGCCCTGTGTTCGGTGAAATACCAGCGTGTGACATTCCGCTCTAATTGACTCCTGGTCACGACGTCAAGGGCGGAGGAGGATGGCCGGGGGAAAAAAAAAGTAGGTCCTACAACTCTTCGGATATATGGAACATTTTTTAACCTCCCCCTCGCATTTTTAAAAAGTGGTCCTAATTTCATGCTTCGCAGTTAGTAATGGGATAGGGAAGATTATTTCATTAAAAATTAAAATGAGAACTCGTATATATGGGTTTTTTCCATAACAGCCTCAGCCCCACGATCCAATATGCGCTAGTCAATATTGCTGAAAGCCATCAATATTCACAATAAAAAAAGTTTAGAAAAATTGAATTGATGTGACCTTCTTTTAAAATTCTTGGGGTTAGTAGAATTGTGACTGCTCCTTTTAGGATGTTCTGGCCTCTGGGAAAGAGGCCACCAAATCAGCAGTTTGGGTGATAAAAAGTTATTTTACTAATATCCAATAATGGAGGAAGAATGACTGTGATAACGGGTATCTCACGACGCGTGGCGGGAAACAATTTGTTTCCAGCTTCCCGCTGTGTCTACTAAATCTCTCGGAGATAGGGCTCACAGTGAAAAGAAGAATGATTGTGATAGAGGGAATAGCTCACCTGATGAGGCTTTTTAAGCCGAAACGCGTCGTGAGATACCCGTTATCACAGTCATTCTTCCTCCATTATTGGTTATTAGTAAAATCAAGTTCCTTGCGGAATACATACGCAATAAAAATTAGAATATCAATAAAAACTTATGTTTATCGGCAAATAAACCGCAGAAATCTCTCTAAAGGGTAGTTTACTGCCCAAATGGCCCAAACAAACTCTCAAAAATCTACTAAAAGCTGTATTCTTTTCTGAAATGCCGAGAAAAATCAAAGATTTTTTCATAAGGAGGCTTGTAAGTTAAAAAATCGAGGAAAACGCCGGATAATTGTTCAAAAAAGAGGTTTCTCACCTAGTAAAACATCCAGGAATCCTATAATTAGGCGTTTTGAGACTTACAGAACAAGGAGACCGCCAGGAAATTCATGAAAAAAGAGGTTTTCTAGGCCAAAAGACGCAGGCGAATGCCCAAAAACTGTTTTCGTTTGTTTCAATTTGGGGAGGCACTAAGCCGTCAACCCCACGCCCTCGGACTGAGACCGTAGTAGGCTTATTTTAAGGAAACCGCAGAAGATTTTGAAGAGTGTTAAATAAATCTTTTCGTTCATAATAAAATTGTTTTGATAAATCGAACTTCCTTCTCAAGGTTGTTCTTTCAACAACCATCATTCACGACATCATGATCCAATGATTAATGGACAGCATTCATTTAAATAATAATTAAGGTTTAAGTACTCTCAGCGGGATTTAAATTAATCCTAAAACTACCCATTTTACAACGAAGGTAATTGTTCCCTGCGGGAAATTCGTTTTCCTTTTATTTTAATCCCCAAAAATTGAACCTGTACGGGGAGGGAAGAACTAAAGGAAATCCGACTTCCAATTCCCTTTACGTCACCCCTCGGGAAACGTATTGTGGTCAAAGGATAAAACGGATTTACGATTCTTTTCCTGAATCCGAAAAAATAAAAAATAAATAAATAATTTAATTTCTTCTCTTGTATAACGAAGTTTACAAGACCGAAGTATCAATAAATAACGGAAAATGAGAAGAAGGCAATGTTGACAGTTGAATTATTCATATTTTCAATACAAATCCTTATAGAATTCCATTCTTTGTATCATGCAAGTTGATTTTTTTTATTTATTTCCTAGTATTAAAAAATATCAGGATAATATTTGAACTAGGAAGACCCTTCGGGCGTTAAATATGCAGTCCCGCATTACTGACGTGTCTGGCGGGCTTAGAAAAATCAATAAATGTGACATTTATAAAATAAAATTTATAAATTCATTTACTTGCGGCCACGGAGGTTCCTTTCTTTTCTCTCAAGGTCATAAGAGTCAGGACCACAGGAAGCCATTTTCAAAAATCTAGGGTAACACAATCCATATTTTTGGAGAGAGTTAACAATTTCGAAATATTTCGAAAGTTATCGACAAGATGTGTTTTTTTAATTTCCTTCTGAAATGGTAAAAAACGTCGATTTATGGTAGACATTCAATTAACCTAAATTATTTAAAGTTTAAATTGGAAAATAGTCATTAATAACGAATCGAGGGTGGTAGGTGACTGATGATTGCCGAATGACCTTGAAGGAAGAAAACTCGATTTATCAAGACCCTTTTATTACTAACGTTTAATATTATTTTGTTGACAGTGGCTATTTTGTGAGCTGACACGGCATTTCCATTTAGGTTCGATCACATCGGGGCAATAACAAATAAAACCTGTGCAAACAGGGATACCGATTTTCACTTAAGACACAAAAGGGGGGAAAACGGGGGTGAAATTGGTACGTCAATAACACCTAAAAGTTCTACTTATTTTGAAGGCGAATTAACCTTTAAAAAGATTTTGAGAAAATTGTTTATTTTATACTGGGTCCCTTGAAATATGGTTCTGTCTTGTGAAACTTGGCTTAGTGTACGCGATGTAAATCAGCCTGAGAAATAGGGACAAAATTTCAAGACCATTATTTCTCAAGTTATCAACGAAAAGCAGGATTTTACTTTGCGATTATTTTTCTCAGCAAAATAATTAACATATTAATTAATTTAATAATTGAACTTAGGTCGTCTAATAAATTTATAAACTTATGTTTCTAGGGGAGTATCCATTTCTGGTGAACGACGAACTCCAAAATTAAACAGAGGGGGGAGCAGGTTTTGGGTTTTTCGATTTTAGAAGTTTACTTCCCTTAGGCCAGGAAGCCTGATTTTTTTCTCGTCTGCTAAGGCGATTTACTTAGTGATTAGCCAAAAAAAACTCACTTTTAACAGTTTTTCTGAATTTACATACTCTTTTGACCGAGAAAACTTTTTTTTTTCTTCCTGAAATTTGAGGAGTTTACCTGGGTTTTTGGACCAAGAAACCCCTTTTGACTAAATTTTCTGGCGTTTTTCCGGCAGAGAGATTCCATCTTTTTCCCAAAAAAAATCCTTTTTACCGAGTTTTAGGACCAAAAACGTCACTTTTCTGGCTTCGCGTCTATTCGTAAAATTTTCACACCCAATTTGAACTCCCCCCTCCCATGATGACTCCTGAGAAACTTAATAAATAATAGTTTAATTTAATTTTTTTGCTCTCTCCCACTTGGATAGGGTAAAATTAAATAAAAATGTGAGATGAATCGAGAGGGAAAACGGACGTGAGCCCTCGCCCTTCCTAGGATTGAAACATAATTGGAGTTCTAATCCCAACAACCTCTCAGCCCCTTCCACGTTTAATCCCATGGAATACACGTTCCCTTAAAAGACTCCCTACGCTCCTGCAAAATTAAAAAGGGGGCTCTTTTAAGAAGATTTCCAGATTTAAAAAAAAATCCTCCTTCAGACATAAAAAAACCTTTCGGATTACACTCGCTTGTACCTATTTTTCCCCCTTTTTTCAAATTTTCAGCCCATTTTGAATATTTAAACAAAATTTAAACCGTTATATAGTTTGGTGAATCTTGAAAGGGAGTTGTTATCTCCCTCTGCCAGAGGGGATTTAACAAGGGTAGTTATCGATTAATCCCCTAAACGTTTAAAGCGATCATCCCGTTTATTGCCTGAAAATCAATGTTTTAATTTTCATAAACACGAAAATACGACTGAGATTTCAAATATGCCGGACACGCGTCTTTTGATGAGAATACCGAGGGGACGTTTTCACTGTTGGCGGACAAGAAAAAGGGCTTTTGTCTCTGTGAAATTCCTACACAAAGGAGAATTTAATAAAAATTTAATAACAAACTATAAAGTTGAGGGGGGATTCTTATGAGGGGAAAAAGCGATTTTGTTGCTTATTCATGGGAACAAAGGACCGTCCTGTACAAATCTATCCGGTCGATAAGAAGGCCCTAGTCAAACAATCCTCTAATCCTTGGAAACGGAGGAGGGGTAAAAAGAGTTTGTTTTTTGTATCTCAGAAGATATACAAAGAAGTTCTTCAGCTTTTTTTTCCCCTCTCCACGTTACTATGTGTACCGGGGACCAATTTTACGATCGGATAAACTATCCCGGGGGACAGAGAAGTCGTAAATCAAAGCCATGAGCGGTGAATATTTATTTTATTGCGCATATCTAATTTTGTGGAAAAAAGAAAAAGTTTCTACCCTAAATAGTCGACTCTAGGGCGTTTTCCGGATCATTAATTTCACATTCAACTTTCTAGATAACAAAAAAAAAACCTCAATTTTTAATAATATTCAAATTCCTTGATCCAAATTTTGAAAAAATATTATTTATAAATATTTTTGCTTCAGGATTCAGGCTGCTTTTTTGAAAATATCACCTCGGGGCGTTTGTTTTACCAGTTAATTCTAATCTTCTCTTTTTCACTGATCTAGTAGGGCTATTCTCTCATTTTGTTGTTCCTTAATCTTAAAACCGCCCTCTTTGTATTTACCCTACATAATGAGTTCAACATTTCTGAATTTATCCTAACATTAGTACGTAATTTCATTCATAGGCTTGACAGTATTTTTATTTTCATTCTTTATTAAAAAACCCCTATTGGAAAGGAATTTAATTGTGAAAGTTTACGGCTAACGTAGGAGTTAATTCTGTTGTGCAAATAGTGTTAAACAGGGAGAGTGGTTTCGAGA
This sequence comes from Orius insidiosus, assembly GCA_014119065.1. Taxonomy (NCBI): domain Eukaryota; kingdom Metazoa; phylum Arthropoda; class Insecta; order Hemiptera; family Anthocoridae; genus Orius; species Orius insidiosus. The sequence continues at coordinate 19,789 of JACGAQ010001042.1, forward strand.
AGGGGTTACACGCACACACGGCAACGATTTCAACGTTTACACACTCTAAGAATAATTTAAACGTTCTAAAACCGTAAATGGAGATAAAATTTTTAAGAAAAAAAAAAAGAAAAGTTAATTGCGTTGTAAACATTTTCAAATTATTTGAGGTTAAAGGCCGTTAAAAGCTTTACCAGACGCTTGTTTTTAACGATTTCCAGGCCTTTTTCTTTTCTAGGAATTTCGGTCTCGAAATTACAGACTTAAACGCCCCTATCATGGATTTCCACCTGTTCTGTAATTTGACAAGTGAGAAATGGGACAAAAACGCTTTTCTTTTTTCCCTCTTCATCCTCGTGCTCTCTTCGGAACACTTCCCGGGGTTTATAAATGGACGACTAGTGGGGGAGAAAGAGAGAGAGAAAAAAAATCCTCTTCAACCTTTAGTGTTGCACTAAGCCTTCTGCAATATTAAAGCCTTGAGCGTGAAAATTTCGTAATAAAAATTCTCCCCTGGGGGAATCGTGAGAGCGAAAAAAAGCTACTCATATATCAATTTTTTCAAAAATTTTAAAATACACGTTACGTCGTTTTTCTGGTGATGTCAGCACTACCAATGATAATTACTTAGTCAATTCCATCGGTTAATAAGCAGGTAAACCTAAGCTGCGATAACAATTCCACCGATTTATTGATCTAGAATTGTAGCAACACAAGGAAATAACTCAAATTATGAACACTATTAACTGTTCCATCGGACTAGAAAAGAGATTTGTTCAGTCTTCTTTTTCTCGTCGCCCTTTTGATCCTACAACTTGAAATTTTCTGATCTTCGAGATCTTCTCTAAAAGAAAATTGAAAAATTCAGTCCTTCCGTGCACAGAACTACTCTGAAAAACTGGTTTTCACGGTTGCCTCTTTCACTTCTTCGTCATTTCGACCAAGCTGCAAACTCTCCAGATCAAGCAATCGAACAGTTTCGCACAGACCTTCATTTACAGTTACCTACCGTTTCCTTTATGTGCAAGAATGAGTATAAGACATTGAAACTAAAGGCACCCTCGCCCAGGCAACTCACCCTAAAGTTACCCTACCAGTCCATACATTGATTCCTCATGGCAATAGTTGACCAACTCTCCAAATAGTTACCGACTATTTAGATGCTATTGCGCGGGACATTAAAGTCTTGCGTTTCATTCAGCTTAATCTAACTAAACAGTTGCTTTCAAAGAGTTGCAAGACTGCGTTAACCCTAAAACAACAGAGCGGTGGAAAATAGGCTGACCTAGGTAATGGACATCTCAAGCTATTTAGTGAGGTCAAATGCTGCCCTTTTGTCCCTCCACATTTCGCTGCTTTTAAAACATTTTGCGACTTTTCAGTAATATCTCTGCCGCTTAAATTAATTAGCAATAATTGTTGAATAAGCTATAATAATTTAATAAGGAAGTACAAATTAGATATGAAATTTTCATGCCCGCATTGCTAATTACATCGTCTTAGGTGTTAAAATCGCCGCATTGGCGATAAACTTGCTTGAAATTTAACCTCCGTTGATTAATTTCCGAAGTTTTGACTTAGAGAATTCACCACGATTCATTAGCCCTTCAAGAAAAAAAATTATTTACTCCACGTACGCTTGGGATTTCTTCCTCAGGAATTTCGAAAAAGCGTTAAAGCCCAATTTTTCACACCATTAACTCATTAGATAGAAATCATTTTTTTTTTTCAAGATGAAAAAATGAAAGCCTTGAAATCTATTCAAGAGTCATTTTGACTATTGTAGGAAAGTTTTTTTTTTCAAAAGAGAAACCCTCTTATTCATATTGAATATCTTTTTCTGTGCTTTTGAGATCCCTTTTAAAAAATATGCAAGGGACGTTAGGGTTGGAGGATACAAAAAGATTCGACTTTATTAACTTGACTCCGAATACAAGTCTTTATAATCTTTTGTTTTGCATCTTTTATACTTTATGTCTCTTCTCAACCAGTTTTCCCCTCCCAAAACATTCAACTTTTATCTTTTTGAAATTTCATGTTAACTCCTTTAAAAAATTAACTTTGGTAAATTTTTGTTTATCAGATTTGCATTATTTTTATAAGTAGGACAAGACAGGTCGTAATTTTGGTCTGATCTTAAGCATCCTAACCTAGCTTACCAAGTGTTTCTTTCTTTTCTCAAAAAATAAATAAATAAATAAAATAAATAAATAATAAAAATAAAATTAAATGAGGAAGGTCCGAGGTATCTAATAAATTGTAGGAAAATATTTATTATCAAACACTTAACCAACAACAGAGGAAGAAATGACTGTGATAACGGGTATCTCACGACGCGTTTCGGCTTAATAAGCCTCGTCAGGTGAGCTATTCCCTCTATCACAATCATTTCTATCTTTTCTCTGTGGACCTATCTACGAGAGAATTAGTGGAAACTGCGGGAAGCTGGAGACAACTCGTCCCCCAAAAACTTCAACGCAGCCACTTCTCTAAGAGATAGAGCCACTCACCACCTCCTTGTTGGTTTTTATGACAGAACTGCTGCCAAGGCATTACTTTACTTTTTTTAATTTTTATTGCTATACGCAAATTGATTTTATTATCAAACACTTAACCAACAACAGAGGAAGAAATGACTGTGATAACGGGTATCTCACGACGCGTTTCGGCTTAATAAGCCTCGTCAGGTGAGCTATTCCCTCTATCACAATCATTTCTATCTTTTCTCTGTGGACCTATCTACGAGAGAATTAGTGGAAACTGCGGGAAGCTGGAGACAACTCGTCCCCCAAAAACTTCAACGCAGCCACTTCTCTAAGAGATAGAGCCACTCACCACCTCCTTGTTGGTTTTTATGACAGAACTGCTGCCAAGGCATTACTTTACTTTTTTTAATTTTTATTGCTATACGCAAATTGATTTTATTATCAAACACTTAACCAACAACAGAGGAAGAAATGACTGTGATAACGGGTATCTCACGACGCGTTTCGGCTTAATAAGCCTCGTCAGGTGAGCTATTCCCTCTATCACAATCATTTCTATCTTTTCTCTGTGGACCTATCTACGAGAGAATTAGTGGAAACTGCGGGAAGCTGGAGACAACTCGTCCCCCAAAAACTTCAACGCAGCCACTTCTCTAAGAGATAGAGCCACTCACCACCTCCTTGTTGGTTTTTATGACAGAACTGCTGCCAAGGCATTACTTTACTTTTTTAATTTTTATTGCTATACGCAAATTGATTTTATTAAATATAATAAAATTCTATTCTAATAAAATCAATTTGCGTATAGCAATAAAAATTAAAAAAAGTAAAGTAATGCCTTGGCAGCAGTTCTGTCATAAAAACCAACAAGGAGGTGGTGAGTGGCTCTATCTCTTAGAGAAGTGGCTGCGTTGAAGTTTTTGGGGGACGAGTTGTCTCCAGCTTCCCGCAGTTTCCACTAATTCTCTCGTAGATAGGTCCACAGAGAAAAGATAGAAATGATTGTGATAGAGGGAATAGCTCACCTGACGAGGCTTATTAAGCCGAAACGCGTCGTGAGATACCCGTTATCACAGTCATTTCTTCCTCTGTTGTTGGTTAAGTGTTTGATAATAAAATCAATTTGCGTATAGCAATAAAAATTAAAAAAGTAAAGTAATGCCTTGGCAGCAGTTCTGTCATAAAAACCAACAAGGAGGTGGTGAGTGGCTCTATCTCTTAGAGAAGTGGCTGCGTTGAAGTTTTTGGGGGACGAGTTGTCTCCAGCTTCCCGCAGTTTCCACTAATTCTCTCGTAGATAGGTCCACAGAGAAAAGATAGAAATGATTGTGATAGAGGGAATAGCTCACCTGACGAGGCTTATTAAGCCGAAACGCGTCGTGAGATACCCGTTATCACAGTCATTTCTTCCTCTGTTGTTGGTTAAGTGTTTGATAATAAAATCAATTTGCGTATAGCAATAAAAATTAAAAAAAGAAAATATTTATTTATTTAAAATAGATTGATATAAAAATTATATGACGATGGAATCCCTCTTCCATATCTGTATTCTGGAGCGAAAATGAATAAAAATAAACGGGCCCGTTCCAATTTTCCTCAATCCTTTTATAAATCGGCTCTGTTTTTTCAACTTTTACAACTCGTGAATACTAAAATTGGATTTTTTGTTTTTCTAGATAAAAATTTTGAGGTTGAACAATTGAAATATTTTGAGGAAATTTATCGGTCAGTTTCAAATTTATCTAAACTGAAAAAAAAAATCAGTTCAAAGTGTTTTTTTTTATTAGTTTCCCCGGGTTTAATGTGTATCAAATTTTTTTTATGTTGTTTATATGGGAATTCTTGGAATCGCATTTGAAATGGGAAACCATTCGAGAACACACCATTCATCGAAATTACGCAATTTCCGCTCGACTGTTTTTTTCCCCTATGAAAGACAAATTACTAACCCTTTCCTTCTCGAAACTTAAGAAAATGCGCATAAATCGCATTTATTAATTTTAATATGTCTCCTTCGTGAAAATGAGGGCAAAATAAAAATGAAAAGACGGTAAAAATATTTTTGAAAGTCAAATTAGGTCCCCTTTATGCACTCTGCAGCAATAAATCGCCGTTACGGTCTCCTTTAAAAATTAAGTTTTTATGTTTTACGTTATGATAGGTACCTACCCTAAAATTAACTTTTTAAAAACAAATTTGATACCCTTGACAGACTGTTTGGAATGGGTTACCTGGAAAATTTAATACAACCAATTTTCACTAAAGTTTTCAACAAAACAAAATACTGTTTCACTTAAGAAAAAATGTTGTTTCACTTAAGTTTTTGTAATAGTAGGGAGAAACATTCACCACGGTCAAGGTGGGCATCCCTCCGACAAAAAAATTTTTTTTTAAATTACTTGGCAAAGATTTTAATTTTAAACTTACTGATGTTGTAAAGTGTGTTTCGAACCTTTTTAATGAAAATCTTTCAGGTCCCATAATAAATTAAGGACTTGTCTGCTTAGCTCATGAATTTTATATACTTCATTTAACGATAATTTGAACTATAAACTCAATTTCACCCTGATAAACTCATTTGGCAGTTTGCCTAACCGTCTAATGCAAATGGGGTTAACAGTCCAAACACTACTTGATGGACTTACGTGACACCATATAATCCAATCTGGGCAAACGTCTGGTAAACTTTCGGGAAATTAATGAGGAAGACCCGGACAAAAGCATTCCGCGAAACCCCGTTGTAATAATATTTTGTTTTAATCCATTTCGCGGTCGTATTTTAACCACGTTTTACCTTTTCGCAGATGGAATCCGGTGTATTTTCTCTTCAAACACGACCAGAATCGTATGTGGAGGCTATTCTCTTCCCCCGTAATCAATACAAACCCTCCCTTCACCTCTTCTTTAACATCTACGGACCATATAAACCCCCTCGTCTTTCACCTCACATTTACCCTAATGTGATTAAACATCCGTTTTTCATTCATTTATTATTTCATTTACAAAATGGAAAATGGTTAATATGAAATAACTTTTCTTTTTTTGTCACAGGTGCGCTATCAAGTTTTATACTTGAAAAACGATTCCCAGATATAGGGGAATACATTCTGAATAATACATCCCTTTTCAGAACACTTTGGATAAAAAAAAAACTTGAATTTATTTTTCATGTAACTTTTGGTACAGCAAGGAGGATATTTAATTAACTTATAGAGAGAATAATCTTTGTCTTCAACTTGGATGAGTACCTTTTCAAATGTTTAAGTCGGAACAAACTTTGATTGCATATTTTACTTTGAAACTCGACCTTATTTTAATGAAAGGAGGATATTTTAAATATTTGAAGAGAAAGGTTATAAAGTACCTTAAAATATTGGATAAAACGCGGTCGACGAGATAACCCATGGTGAGGTAAAAAAAGGAGTAAAAAAGATAAGGATTACGCCTTTTAGATGCTTACGTTACCGAAAAATCCTGAAAGGATCGAAGAAAACCTTTTTGCAGAGAAATCCTGTGAAAATCACCTTTGTCAGAAAATCGTTATCGCTATTGAACTATGCCTTAAAACCTCAACTTTTTTTTTTCCAGTTTGAATTGTCACGACTATCTTGAGGGGACCATCAAGTCCAAATCCAAGCCCTTTAAAAAATAAGAAGAAGGTCGATTTAGAACCTTTTCGGAGAGGTGAATATCATCCCCTTCCGGAATTTGCAGTCAAAAATTAACCTTCTTAACTTCCTTAAAGAAGATATTGTGATACCCTCCACGTCGGGTTTTTGGGGAAGGGTCTTCCAGACCCCGGAGGGTCAAATCGAATATTGATCTTTACCGATCTCAACTTTGTCTGTGGTTCCGGCCGTCCGTAGCATTTTTTTCCGGAACACTTTACGGCCACAGTTTTCAACCGATTTTCACCAAATTTCACACAAATTTCTTTAGCCGGTGAACAAGAATGTAACGAGGACGATTTTAGAATTTCGAAATAATGGCGGAGATATGGCTGTTTGAAAATTTAAAAAATTCGCTGCGGCCGAACCGTTGCCGTTGGTCCGATTTTCACCAAATTTTCACCAAAGACTCCTTATATTTTTTAAGAATTTTTGGTGTAAAAAAAATTGCCACTTTTTAATTTTTATTTTATTTTAGTAGGGAGAAATTTCATACTTCTACCCATTACGAGAGGCACTCCCCAGGCCAAAGAGCCCATTATTTTTACCTCGAAACTTTGAAAAATTTTCAAAAAGAACTAAAAAAATTTTTCATAAAAAAGTTAAAAAAGCGCAAATTTAAAAAAGAAAACCCGGAAAATTTTTCAAAACAAAACTTCCCCTCCGTTATACTTCCTCTCCCTTATACTTCCCCCTCCTTCATACTTTCCCTCTCTTATACATCCCCTCCGTTATACTTTCGTTCCCTTATACTTCCCCCTCCGTTATACTTCCCCTCCCATATACTTCCACCTCCGTTGTACGTCCCCTCCGTTATACTTCCCCCTCCTATATTGTTACTTCTCTTTAAGAAGTTTTCGTTGGAAGTTCTTCAAACCAGTACTTTTTAAATACGATAAAGGGACTCGAGGCAACCATCTGGCAAAACCTCACGGTCTTGCGGGTTAATCTAATCAAGATCCGTTTCGATTGCTCAGAGGTTTTCAACAGGTAAGGCTATGAAACTTCCCAAGTGAATTATTTTCAGGATCGACATAAAAAGGCCTTAAGACGTATTCAGGGCGACTATAAAAAGGTCTCTCATGTCGCTTTTCAATGTCTCCTGGTGGTCCCGTTTGAAAGTGTGCTGGAGGAGTTAAGTGCGAATAAAATATCGCACGCCCGTTTCTGACATTAGCTTCTTTTGTCGGTTATTTTACGACGGGAGAGGGAACGCAAAGGAAACTTTAGTTTATGGAGCAATTCTGCCCTTTTGAATGTAGACCGTATACACTAGAGGATTAAGCGACAATGGTAGGGTCATTACATTAAATTTAACTTTTATCCTTATGAAAAGATATTATTGATTTTTATTATAATGATTCAAACTTTCTCAAAAGCGATTTATCGTCAAACCCTCAACAAACGATTTAGGGAAATGGGTCTTTCAGACCCGTAGGGCCTACGTAGTCCTACAGGGAGTTTTCTTTAATTTTATTTTATAGCATTGGAACTAAATTTATCTGTATTCCTTTTATGCTTTATAGTACCCGGGAGGTAACAAAAGCGAGACCTTTTTAAAAGGGCGATGAAATGGCAAAAATTTCCCGCCACATAATTCATCCATTGTCCTTCCACTTTTCCACCCTGTAAAAACGTGAAGTTAATTTAATTTACCCGGTAAATCGCCCCTTTTGTTGACGTAATAATTCTTTTCTTAATTAACCATGGGAATCGATAATTACAAGAAGATGTCAAAAACAGGCGCTTCTCTTCCGCAAAACAAGAGGTAAAAAGGGCCTAATAAAAAGCAGATAAGGCCCAGGAAGGACAAGAGTGTTCTCATTACGAAAAGAACTCCTCTTTCACCCTTTCACCAGATCACGTACTTCCAGCGAGAGAGAGAAAAAAAAAAGGACGAAAAAAAAAACCTTTTTTATCTCATTACGTACAATTTTATTAACAAGGTGAGTCAAATTTCTATTTTGAATGCTAAAAAGTTTATCCATGAAACATCACAAGTTTGATAAAATTTTAAACTTTTTTTGGTTTTTATAGAGAAAAAAAAGTTTTTTAATCACAAAAGATGTCTGAAACAAAAATTCTTTTTGTTTAGCTTACAACGGAGGAACACGAATGTTGACAACGTACCTACCTTAGAGAAATCAAGTTATTATATTCCCGCATGTCAAAGGATCTTCGTTTATTAAGGTAACCCAAGTATGAAAAATTAAACCCGAGGGCATCGAAAAAAAACTTTTTAACTCAAAAAATCGTTATAATCATTAACCCATTTCGAAAACTTTAAAATGAGTTTTGTCAGTGAATAATTATGAAAGAGGGAAAATAATTTATTTAATGAGAAAATAAATTTTTTGTCGGTCAAGGAGTCGAATAATGTTTAAAGACTGGATAAAAGCCAAGCCAAAAGAGTGGAAAGATAGAAAGGATTTATTTTTAAATTAGTATATCAGGCAAATTGCCATTGTTTTATTCATAAGTGAATTAAAAGGGTTTTATACGGATATTTTTAGATTGAACCTAAGCTTAAATAAAAAATTGAATTTGTACTGGATTAATTCAGCGGGTTTATAAGTAAGTGTTGAATTTGAAAGTTTTTAAAAATAAATTTTTGTCGCCACTTTTTAAAATTTTAAAATCTATTTAATCTTGTATTATTTATTTTTAAACAACATAAAAAATTTTAAACAATTTTTTTCAGTATGAAAGGAAAATGGAGTGCTAGAGTAGCTCTTTGGGAACACCTGTCAAAACGACAGAAAAAACGATGTTCCCCCTTTTTTTCATGTATTCAAAATCTTCACAAAGAGGAAACCCTTATTTTCAACATTATTCAACGTCCTAACGACAGATTTTCAACGGTCGCAAAATTTCATCTTCCCCCAAATAATTATGTTTTCGACCTAAAGTTTTACTCATAATAATATTATGTAAATCGCCTTCGGTTCGAAATCCCGATGGATTATACGAACACTTTAATGTGAGCGATTTCTAACTCCTTAATTGAACTGTACTATGGAGGGATTTAATTAAAACGGAATATATACGCTCATAACAAACGATAACATTTGATTTAATTAGCATAGATTGCGCACTGTTTATTTATTTGTTTGTTTTATTTATTGTTGAAACAATGCTAAAATGCCGGAGAGTCGACCAAATTACTTCTTGGAAACTGCTGATCATCCTGCCTTCATAACTGAATACTTTTGTAAAGGTGTTTTTTTTAATCCAGTCTCTCATAGTCAAGAATCAAAAACTCTTCAATCCCTCCCCAGCTTTATGAGCTTTATACTATCCACTGCCTTCTTGATTATCGAAATGATTTAACACAGCCTTCCTAATATTTTTAAACCTTTCGAAATTTAAAAGTACATTTTGTCTAGATAAAATCTGGATATCAAATGTTTCAGTAAACAGGTAATCAATCAGCATTTTAGGTAGATTTCTTTTATTTTTTTCTGCTTCTCTTCACTTTCTCAAAGTTGAAGAAAAAAAGCTGGGAAAACCTTCAGCTCGGACGGAAAGAGCGAGAAAAAAGTAAGGATAAAGAAGGAGAAAAACCCGACGACTTTTAGCGTCCGGGTCAACTGATACCCCTGGCGGTAAGAGGATAATCAAGTCTGTCGTCTGCAGGCTCTTTCAATTGAGGGTGTCGAGTGACTCCGCCACTTTTACCCCTTTTTCTAAAACACTTTTTTCCCTAGATTCGATTTTTTTTTTACATCAAAGAGTATCGGCTTTAAAATAGCATTTACTCCGCATCCAATATTAAGAAGAAAAAAAACGTTTCAGTGCCAATGGGCTATGTAAATTTACTATTGTGTTCGGTTCTATTGTTTTAGAACGTTAGAATTAATAGGAAACAAGGCAATAGGTCTGATCCAGGGATTAATCATTAACATTGTTCTCAATCAAAGGGTTCAAAATTGTAACAAAGTTTTTGACGCTTTCCTCAATAAATGTCATAATTATACTTATTCTTGATTAACGTTATTCGAGACCAATTTAAAGCTAAATTAGTGTTTCGATTCAAGTTTCCCGGAAAAGCGGAGAAATTAAGCTTGGGTTCTAATTTCAAACTTTTTTTATAAGAATTTATTAATCGTTTGTAATTAATAAATATTTTCCGCCCAATTCAAGCGTTTTTTATACCTCGAATTGGCGATTTGTTGGGTTTATTATGTTAAGGGTCCGTTATACCACTTAATACGGTGGCTTTTTCTTTGATGTTTTGCCCCTATTTTGCGAGAATACTGTTAGTTTTTTTTTTTTAATTTCTTTTTATTGTAGTGCAATCTAGGAGAAACAATCGGAACTAAGCAAAGTCAAAAACAAAATTTTATCTTTTTTTTTGCTCCCATTTTTAAACTAATTGACTGTGGTTAAAAAAAAAACTTTCCAAGCTTTTAGCTTTATTACTGCTCATAAATTTAAATACATACTCGTTTTATAGAATATTTTTATTTTTTATTTTTCCAGATATTATTTTGAATTAAACTTTGTGAATCTGGGTTGAAAATTTTAGAAACAGTGTTTCGCCAGATAATGAAGACGGATTTTGTTCTAAAGCCCGTGACGAGAGTAACGACTTCCCTCCAGGGACAAGTTTGTTTTCTTCTCCCTTTTTTCGGTTAACAATGAGCTAAAAAAGTTTCAAACCCGCCGTGAAACAAACGTAATACTTCATAAGTAACGGAAGTTCTTATATGAGGCAAATTAAATGTTTTAATATCCTTAATGATTATTGTTTGGAGAAAATGTTTATAAAATTTAATGACGCGTGTAACGTTTTCGGAAGGGGTAAAACCTAAAAGGTCCGATAAGACTACTTCCGTTTCCGAGCTATACCCGGAATTGATGGCATCCCCCTCCGCTTTCGAGGCCTTGATTCCACTCGTAAAACCGCACTTAAACTAAGAATGTAAAACGAAAATTTGAGCTTTAACCTCTTTTATGGGCGAAACCATTTTAGGTATGAGTATCACGTTTTTCTTTTGTAAGAGGTTTTCAAATAAAGAAAACAATTGTCGGATTAACGTCTGACTTTATTCCCTTCAAAGACCTACGAGTGGTAGCTTTCACTACCTTTCAATTACATGATAAAAACCATTTTAAAAAAATTCCTCTCATCATCATAACTTCATAAAAACAACATATTTTTTTAACACGCCGCGAGTTTATTTTTAGAACACGAGGGTGAATTTGTTAAACCTCGGCTACACGAATGGGGTGGGCGAGAAAGTTGGCGATCATTTAGCCAAGTTTGGACAGTTAGATTAGCCGGAGAGGCGAGAGAGGGACAAGGGCAGATTTTTCAATTTGGAACCGCTCCAGAGGAAACGCCCAGAACTCCGGCTAATTACACTGATAAAAGATGTGTTTTTCGATCTCAGCGCTAAAATATCTATTAACTTCCAATAAAGAGATGGAGATTGATTTTGAAGTGTGATCGCTTTTCTCTAAGTGGATTTTTAATTTGACTTAATGAGTTATCCGTCGTTAGGCCCTTCAAATAACAAGAAAAAAAATTAAATCTTAAATTAAAGATAAGAAGAAATGCCATTTTTTTTTTTTTTTTTTTTAAAGAAGTAGATATAATGAGCAAGAGGCTTACTCTTCCTATTGGTTAATCTACTCTTTTTTTTTGTTAATTGTATTAGCCACAGGCCTTTACAAAGGGGGAGGGGGGGTCGGACCAGGCGGGGGCTTCGCCATAATGCCGTGGCGCCCTTTTGGGCCAACTACCAGAGTAGTGGCCTAAATAAATTATCCACAGATTTTGTAGAAGGATATTTTTAATTGGAATTTAACTTCTAACCAAAAATCCCTATAGGGTAACCTGGGATCGAACCCCGGTCTCCGTGGTGAAAGTCCAAGACTGAACCCACCAGCCACGGAGCCGGTTAGAAATGCCATTTAAAAGGTTGCATTACTGTTTCATTGCCTGGTGACCGTTTGGCTCCACTTTTTGACGATAGGCTCTCTCCAGTTCTTTCCTACCTCCATGGCGCTGCGAGAAATGGGCTAAGCGTGACGTCATTTGAGGTAATAGTTATTTCATTTGTAAAGGTTACAAAAGGTTTGATAAAATCAATAATCGAATGTAACTTTATGGTAAAAATATTTAAAAAACACTGAGTCCTAAAAAGGGGTGAAATGTGCAAATTAAATGAGGCCGTTAAGTGGGTGGTGGGAGAAAAAAAAAGTTCCTGAGGGAATGAGGGTTCCGGAGTACAAGAGTTTTATCGAATCAATAAGAATTAATCTTCTTTCCATCCTCTTAAGAAAACCATTGTCTCTTCGGCGACAGTCATCTCACAACCAATTTAACACTGCAAAACTAATTTTCTTTTTTAGCTATAAATTCATTAATTTTCTTTGTCCTTTGTACATTTACAAAAAAAATCTTCTGATCTAAGTTTGATGGCAATTTAAGTTTTCGAACGTTTGTTCTCCGAGTCGTAAACGTGTCTGAACAGACGGAAATGAGCGTATCTCGATTCGGGTATTATTTAGAGGGGAGCAAAGTTGTGTGAGGTAAAACGCACTGAGACGTTACACGGTCCCTCATTTAACTTGTGATTCAAATTCCAACCTCAGTCAACTATTCTGAAACCCATTTTCGTACTTGTTTAACGAGGAGAGAGTTCTGAGATATAAAAGGGGGGAAGAAAAAAAAATCTGGGTAAAAAGGCGTCTCGTACGGTAACGGGCGGCCATTACCTGATGGTTTTCCACCGTAAGCGATTATCCATTTCTCTCAATCTTTAACCGTAAAAAAAGACGTGAAGTTCTTCAAGCCAAATTTATTTCCAAAAAAACTCCACTTAGCGTTTTAACCCTCGCAAAGAGTTCTAGGATATGGCGCGCCAAGGTGAAACTCCAAAACCTGGCCCCATTCCCAATACGAACATGAAAACATCTAAAAACATCAAAAATTCTATATTAACGTTAACAGTTTTTTATTTTTAGCGTTTAACATTTTCAAGCGGTTTAGAATAAGATGTAATTTCTTAAATAAACGAAAATTTCCAGATTGTAAATTTTACAGGGAACCCTTTTATTACATGGCATCCATACTAATGAGGAAAAAACCTTTTCTGAATTAAAAAACGTTGGAGTTAAAAATTTTTTTCCTTCAAAGGAGAATTTAACAAATGAAGCATTTCAAACGATTTTAATTAAAAAGGCGTGATCTCAATTAATAAACTATGTTTATCGATGCACATTTTCAAAGTCGCGATGCCCTTTCAAAAATAGGAAAGAACCTCAAAAGCAAAAAAAACTAATTCGTAGAAGGTTTGTAAATTCATCGGTAGCCGGCAAAAACATGAGTTTCCTCTCTACTCTGAATATTCAACCTTCCTTTTCATGTAATATCCAAAAGGACTAGATGGAAAAGGAAAATTCGTTTAGTTGGGTAAATTCACCTTTCATTTTTTTCTTTCCCCATCCACCAAGAGCTTCGTTAATCCTATGGGATTACATTCCAAAAGGATAACTTTTATATTATAATAATTTCAACATCAGAATATTATTAAAATAGGGCCTAATTTCAAAGGGAAAAGTCCATTAATTAAATTTTAATCTTGGGCAGAAATAGAAAAAAAAAGTTAGGCTTGAAAAAATGTGGAAGTTGAAAATTTAGTTTATAAAAAAGGATGTAAAAAGTTCTGTTGTAAATTGAATTTTGTTAACTAGAGCTCACATAACAATTAATTATCCTCGGCCTGTCGACTGGGCGGATCAATGCATCGGACAATATGGCACAGCGACGAGTGCTACCGGCTTAATAAGCTTAATTTTACATGAGAGAAATAAAATCCGATAAAAACCAATTCATATTCTGGTTATTAATAACTTAATATCGAAATAGTTGAATTCAATAGAAATATACTTTTTATTAAAAATAAAATCAGGGAAAAAAAAATTAAAAACCTTTTTAAGTATTTGAGAAATCCCTGAATGAAATATTTTTTCTTAATTTCAAACGATGTGCAGTATGGATGATTTATTTGAAAAATTTAATTATAAAAATGTAATATATGTCAATGTAAAGTAAATAATAGGCTACGTCCCCATAAATTGGGTTTAACGCCCCAATTTATTTCGTAAGGGCGCAAAAGTAATCTTTTGTGAATTATACAAGAAAATAGGGAGGGGGCCGAAGAATACAAAGGAGGATGTTATTATATTGTTACAAGAGCCATTACACTTTATATGAGGTCCTTATTAATTCATGCATAAATTTTCTTCTAAGATTATTTTAATTAACTCGGATTTTGTCAGTTTTCCCTTCACATATTTTCGAAAGTTCGAACATAAAAAAAAGTAAAGTAGATTCAAGACAGTTATTGATTCGAAGTTTCTGAATGAACATTTCTAGGTTGAATAACGACCGTTTAAATAACAATATTTCATTCTAAATCGCCCTAATCCCGACCGTAAAATTTAATTAGCGGTCCGCCGTATGTTCCCGACCATACCAATCCATCTTAAGGGCCTCTTTTAGCACTAAAAACAGTTTTCTTCACTCTAATTATCACGTAGAAAAGTTTTAATTAGAACTTATGTAAATTTTCCCAACACCTCGTTAACCTTAGAGGAAACTTTTGAACTACACCTCCATAAAATATGGTAAAAAGAAAAATCGATTATTTTTCGAACGTCCCGAAAAAAAGGGTAGAAGCTATGTTTGTGTTTGGACAGGGTTTAATTAAGTAGTTAATAGGAAGGGAGAAAACTAATTAAAGAGACTGGAAGCACTTTCATTACTCGAATCCGGAGGAAATTTTTTCTTCACATCCAACCTAATAAAAGGAACTCAAAATTAGAATAAATAAACCTTTTTAAAAAAGAGAATATAAATTAAACTATAATGAAGTCAGGTTAAAATGATTTAAAAACATAAAATATGGCTACACAAAAAAAATTTTTGTTGAAATTAAGGGTGCAATTTATCAAGAATAAAGGAGACGACTTTAATTAGAATATATAAGGGCGGGTTGTGGAAAGGAGGATTGTTTCTCGTTAAACTCAAACTGATAGGAGACATAATTCAAAGCGATTAATCCTCAGTTGTCTGAATCAATGAGAACGAATGTAAAATTTAAGGAGGGAAAGTGTTATTTCATTTTTTTCCCCGTTTCTTTAACCTACAGGAAGAAGTTTATGATAAAAGTGGACGGATTGATAAATGGTCGCGTGCACCGTTTACCTTGAGCTCATGAAGATAAGTTTGGCTAGTTTTTAACGTGAAGGTTGTAAGTTTCTGACGATATTGAAAAGGCGAAAAATCTTCGGCAACTTTTCACAACAAGGAGATTTTTTTTAGTACACACGGAGAAAAAAAAATTTTCGACACACACACACACACACACACACAGAAATCTGGATAGCGCCCGTTGGAAATTAAGCTTGATAGGTCCTGAGAGGTCAGGAGTGTTGCAGGAAGGGAAGGAGGCTGTGGAAGTTCATGTAGAGTGCGCCCCAGTTACGGCAGACGCCATTTTAGGACGAAATGCAATTAGTTCGAGAAGACTTTAGACGGAAACTAATGCTCCTTTTTTGTCAAAAACAATTGTATGTTGCTTTGTCCTCTATTTAATCATTTTTATAAGAGAGAAAAGATTGTAGTGAAATTTGAGGTAGATTTTATGATTTTAGAAGGAATTTATAATTATTTTTACGTGGAAACGTTTGACAGTGAATAGGTAAAAAGCAGATGGACACGTATCGACCTACTTAGATTACTTCCTCCCCCTTTTTCCCGTTCCCCTTTCGCCGTCAGTACACAAAAGTCGAACACGCACACATTCCCAGGCAGCCATCCCTCTCTCCCTCTCTAATATTAAAGGGAAAACCTCGGAGACCTTTTGAGCATACGCCTCCTCAACCCTTTCGCCCTTTTCCATCTATGCATGTCGGGGCAAAGGGTGGTTTCGACGGCACCACCTTTCGAAATAAAATATCCAAGAGCTACCGTCGGTGAATTCCGTCCAATTTATGACCCTGGGAATATTACATGCGTTTTTATCGCATGGGGTGTCTCTCTGCATATGTTTATCGCTGTAAACAATGGAAAAGGCCTCGAAAAAAGTGACTTTTTCGTGATAAAAGGTCTCCGAATAAAATGGAAATGTCTACTGAATATTTATAATAATGTAATACTCATGTCGAGTATTCGGTGTTGATCCCTTCCCATTGTGTAGCCCTTTTATAAGTACTTTAATGCAGAGCTCATTTATACCCAGGTTTTTTTCCCCTCTTTTTTAATCCAATGGAAAGAAGAGGGTTTTCGATGCGGCAGCCTTTAATGAACATTCTTCGTCCATGTTCAAACCAAGAGATTTCATATACTTTCTCATTTTAATTGAATTCGAAACGTACTTTTATTGAATTCCAACATTTTTGAGGCAAGAAAAAAGTACTAGTCTGGAGCTGGCCCGACGGGAACTTCCTTAAAGAGAAGTATCTATATAGGAGGGGGAAGTATATGGGAGGAGAATTATAACGGAGTGGGAAGTATGTGGGAGGGGAAGTATAACGGAGGGGGAAGTATAACGGAGTAGGAGTATATATGGGAGGGGAAGTATAACGGAGGGGGAAGTATAACGAACGGGGAAGTATAACGGAGGGGAAAGTATAAGGAAGGGAAAGTATAACAGAGGGGGAAGTATAAGGGAACGAAAGTATAAAGGAAGGGGATGTAGTAGGGAGGGAAAGTATAATGGAGAATTTTCCAAGTTAGTTTTTTCGAAAAATTTTTCGGGCTTTTTTTTTTTTTTTTTTTTTTTTTTCGAAAAATTTTCTAAGTTCTTTTTTTCGAAAAATTTTCTAAGTTCTTTTTTTGAAAAATGTTCTAAGTTTTTTTTGTCCGAAAAAAAAAAATTTTTTTTTTCAAAAAATTTTCAAAGTTTTTTTCGAAAAATTTTCCGGGTTTTCCTTTTTTTTTTTTTTTTTTTTCGAAAAATTTTTTAAGTTCTTTTTTTCGAAAAATTTTCTAAGTTTTTTTTGTAAAAAAAAATTTTTTTTTTCGAAAAATTTTCCGGGTTTTTCTTTTTTTTTTCTTTTTTTTTTTTTCTTTTTTATTTTTTTTGAAAAAATTTTAAGTTCTTTTTTCGAAAAATTTTCTAAGTGTCGAGGTAGAAATAATGGGCTCTTTGGCCTAGGGATGTGCCTCTCGTAAAGGGTAGAAGTACGAAATTTCTCCCTACTAATAAAAACTGGAGCTGGCCCCGACGGGAACTTCCTTAAAGAGAAGTATCTAAATAGGAGGGGGGAAGTATATGGGAGGAGAAGTATAACGGAGTGGAAAGTATGTGGGAGGGGAAGTATAACGGAGGGGAAGTATAACGGAGTAGGAAGTATAATGGGAGGGGAAGTATAACGGAGGGGGAAGTATAAGGAAGGGGAAAGTATAACAGAGGGTGAAGTATATGGAGGGGGAAGTATAAGGGAACGAAAGTATAAAGGAAGGGGATGTAGTAGGGAGGGAAAGTATAAAGGAGAATTTTCCAAGTTAGTTTTTTCAAAAAATTTTTCGGGCTTTTTTTTTTTTTTCGAAAAATTTTCTAAGTTCTTTTTTTTTGAAAAATGTTCTAAGTTTTTTTTGTCGAAAATTTTTTTTTTTTTTTCAAAAATTTTCAAAGTTTTTTTTCGAAAAATTTTCCGGGGTTTACCCTTTTTTTTCCATTTTTTTTTTCGAAAAATTTTCTAAGTTTTTTTTGTAAAAAAAAATTTTTTTGATATTTGGTGTATTCTTTTATCCTAGTAGGTATTTTATGACGTGAAGGATTATGGATAAATCTAGGACGATTTGGTTTTTCTTAAATTTTATTTAGCCAACATGTTTCGGAGGTTTTTCACCTCCATCTTCAGGGCAGTCTATAAAATTTGTTAAGGTAAGTTACATTTTTATTTGGTACGAAAATTAGAAAAAAAAATTTTTTCGAAAAATTTTCCGGGTTTTCCTTTTATTTTTTCCATTTTTTTTCCGAAAAATTTTCTAAGTTCTTTTTTTCGAAAAATTTTCTGAGTGTCGAGGTAGAAATAATGGGCTCTTTGGCCTAGGGATGTGCCTCTCGTAAAGGGTAGAAGTACGAAATTTCTCCCTACTTATAAAAATAGTAATTAAAAAGTGGCAATTTTTTTGCACCAAAAATTCTTAAAAAATATAAGGAGTAATTGGTGAAAATTTGGTGAAAATCGGATTAACGGTTCGGCCGCAGCGAATTTTTTAAAATTTCAAACAGACATATCTCCGCCATTTTTTCGAAATTCAAAAATCCCCCTCGTTACATTCTTCTTCACCGGCTAAAGAAATTTTGGTGAAAATTTGGTGAAATCGGATGAAAATTGTGGCCGTAAAGTGTTCCGGAAAAAAATGCTACGGATGGCCGGCCGGCACCACAGACAAAGTTGAGATCGGTAAAGATCAATATTCGATTTGACCCTCCAGGGTCTGGAAGACCCTTCCCCAAAAACCCGACGTCGAGGGTATCGCAATAACTTCTTTAAGGAAGTTATAGTAATTAAAAAGTGGCAATTTTTTTGCACCAAAAATTCTTAAAAAATATAAGGAGTAATTGGTGAAAATTTGGTGAAATCGGATTAACGGTTCGGCCGCAGCGAATTTTTTAAAATTTCAAACAGACATATCTCCGCCATTTTTTCGAAATTCAAAAATCCCCTCGTTACATTCTTCTTCACCGGCTAAAGAAATTTGTGTAAAAATTTGGTGAAAATCGGATGAAAACTGTGGCCGTAAAGTGTTCCGGAAAAAAATGCTACGGACGGCCGGCACCACAGACAAAGTTGAGATCGGTAAAGATCAATATTCGATTTGACCCTCCGGGGTCTGGAAGACCCTTCCCAAAAACCCGACGTCGAGGGTATCGCAATAACTTCTTTAAGGAAGTTAATAGTAATTAAAAAGTGGCAATTTTTTTGCACCAAAAATTCTTAAAAAATATAAGGAGTAATTGGTGAAAATTTGGTGAAAATCGGATTAACGGTTCGGCCGCAGCGAATTTTTTAAAATTTCAAACAGACATATCTCCGCCATTTTTTCGAAATTCAAAAATCCCCCTCGTTACATTCTTCTTCACCGGCTAAAGAAATTTGTGTAAAAATTTGGTGAAAATCGGATGAAAACTGTGGCCGTAAAGTGTTCCGGAAAAAAATGCTACGGACGGCCGGCACCACAGACAAAGTTGAGATCGGTAAAGATCAATATTCGATTTGACCCTCCGGGGTTGGAAGACCCTTCCCCAAAAACCCGACGTCGAGGGTATCGCAATAACTTCTTTAAGGAAGTTAAAAAGTCATGAAAGTAAATTAGCCTTGTTTTATAACTTAATTTTACGAATGAAGCTCAGACGGAACTACAGAGGCTAACTGATAAAGAGATAATGGCGGTGAAGTAGCAAAAAGTGGTGAACTAGTAGGCCACAGCACCACGGAAACTATAGGTCGTTTTGACCATACAGGAAAAACCCATCTTTTGAGGAAAAAAGCGGTTTCTCTCCACTTAAGATTTGTTGGAATCGTAGCCTACAGTTTAAATAAGGACAGCTTTTGCTTTAGTTTTAGGGAAGGTACTTTGGGATAATGAGTAATATAAGCCTAGCACTTGAGCAGAAATTAAACCCTTTGATCACAAGGTTTTCCCTCGATTAACAATATTTTATGCTTCACACTACTCGTTAGCCCAGGCGTAATAATATCTAAATGTATGCAGCAATGGTTCAACTCCCACTGATTTGAGAAGCATTTCGCTGGAATAACATTCAAAATGCTATGCCCTAAATTAATCAATTTCTCTGGAGGCGATGGACCGACTTTTAGCTATCGTACGCAAGCTTTTGGGCCTTTTCCTAGTAAGGCTTCTAGACTAGCGTAATATAAGTAAAAAATTTATTATTCATATATTTTAATTTAAAAAAGTGACGGAAAATAATCCTCTTCGTGCTCTATCCGCTTAGAGTGCACTTTATTACAAGAGTCGGGCATTTTACTTAAGGCTCTTACGTTGCCAGGAATAAATAGCGTTCCTGCTTTCTGATAAGTATAAAAGTACCATTATAAAACAAATAATTAAATAATCAAGAAAGTTTAAAACAATTTATAAATTATTAAAGTTGTAATTTTGAAGGAACTTCCTTAAAAGTGTTGATAATGTAAAACGCTCGAATCTGCGTTTTAAGGTATTATCGTCGCCATTTTTCCTGAAGGGAAGTAAGCTCCTAACTTCGGAACCTTCTAAGAGCCGGAAGTTAATTTCAAGTAAAAATTTAAAATCACAGGGTGACTTTATTTTTATGGTTAAAAGTTTGGCGTGATTTTTAAGGGGGCCTTCTCGCCCTTTAAAAAGGCGAATCGTCTTTGTCTTGGTGAATAAAAGAGGCTCGTGTGAGGGCGAAAATAGAAGTGAGCAGGTTGGAAAGAGGCGAAGGCGAAACTCTCAACTTTTGTCAACTCAGTTTAGAATCCTTTTCAAACAATATACTCCTCCCCCAACCCTTCACAACTCATACACTTTTCAATTTAACCGACGTTTCTACTTCTGCAGGAGTTAATTCCGGATTACAAAATATCGGAAGGGTACACGGAAAAATTTTCTGCTGACGTAATCCACAGATGTCATTATTTTTCCAATCAATAATACACAATAGGGATCAAGATTACCAAAAGAAACCTGAAACCTATTTACGATTACAAACTGATGGCTTCTAAAAAGTATGTTTTGTCAAAAAGTATCAAAAGCAAGCAAAATCGAACTCGATGGGAAAATAATAAGGTTCAGTCTTATTATTTAGCTAAAAATCTATTCAAAAGTCCTTTCTGGTGTAAAAAGGGATCTGATTTCTCCCTATAATAATATTATGGAGCCTAAAAGTTGAAGAGTAATCAAAATTTTCATGAAAAAGTTGATCTGCAAGTATCCTTAAAACAACCGGAGCTTTCTGGTAAATATCACATAGAAAAGGTAAGCATTAGTATATTTTCTAATTTTCTGTCCATTTTCATTAGCGATAGGGTAAATCACTGTGACCCTCGGTAGCTTCTCACTTGGCGTTTTCGAATACATAAATCTTGTTACGCATTTACGAGATTTGTGCCCTCGATCGGTTTTATTCCATCTGCAAATTGCGAAGAGGTGTTTATTTTTTATCGTAAACGTTATTTACCTATCTGCATTCATTTTTTCCCAAATTTTCGAGATGGCTAAATTCGTAAAAAATTTCACAAACGATTCAAGTACCCACATAAACAAACAGGCCAACATTAGCAACTATTTTTCTAAAATGTACAAAACACATGATCTAATTTCAAAAAATGGATATTTTTCTTCAGAATAAAGGAGGTGTCGAGTATTCAATTTATTAAGGAGATAAATTTAATTTAACAACGATAATAAAGGGGCTGTCCTCCATATAATGAGGGCCATTATTACGGTCAGACGTGTCGCCATCTTTTTTTTTGTTTTAGACTATCACTATTTCTTCCAAGTGCCAACTTTTTTTGTTTCATCTTCTATTCTTTTCGTTTTTTCAATCTAAACCCCCTCCGTTCGGTGCAGTGTTGCGAAAGAGGACTAATTTCCCTCCCTCGTTATATAAAAAAAAGAAAGATGGAGAAAAAAGGCGTTTTTAATAAACTTGCCCATTTTTACCTCCCTCTTCCTCTCGCTCTTTAAAGAGAAACAATTCCAAGTGATGAGAAAAAAAACGGGGATATTAAAAATAATTTTTAAAAATCAACCGCAAACGATCAACTCGGAAAATAAATTTTAATAAATTTTTTAAATATAAAGGATTAAAAATTAAAGTTGAATTATATCCAACCCTTGTCCTAATGACCTCTGGAAATGAGATATCCTAAAAGTAGGGCTCCCAACGATTTTCCTCCCCTCTTTATCAAACCTTATCGCCCGCTTATCGCCATTAAAAAACCCTAAGATTTATACCTACATCGATTCCCTTTTTTTCGAACCTAAAAATAATCAAAGATATTGAACAAACCACCAATTATTTTTATTCTTCCACCAGACCTTTTTTAAACTGCGAAATAAGAAGCTTTGGAATAAGGAATAAAGCGGAAGAAACGCAAAGAAACACGCGAATCAAGTATTCAATTTAATATTCAGGAGACAAGATAAGGCATGAAATGAAGTTCCTTTTTTTATTGTCATTCCCCTCATTCTTTATCGCGATGATTTACTTTTATTTTTTAACAAAAATTGAATATTTTAGAGGAAAAAGTTCTGTCAATAATAAGGAATAAAAGACTAAAAGAATAATTAAACTCTAAGTAATTAAAAATTTGCTTAAAATAAAGGAGAAGATTAACCTTAAATTACATAATTAAGCTAAAAATCTGATAAAGTTGCCCAGAACTCTCCCGGCGGAACTGACACAAAAAACAAACTTTTTAACAATATATTATTAATTCATTTCTAAAAATCAGGGTTCCAGAGTATCTCAAGAACTTTCCTTTGAGCTAAAACATGGTTGGGCTTTTTTCTATTCAATAAGAAAAATCTAAGATTCATATAAAATGCAATAAAGATATCTCAAAATAAGGATATTTAAAGAAGAGATAAGTACCTTAAGGTGAAAAGTTATGATCATTCCAAGTCCTTACGTTCCCCATCTCTTTTTTTTTTCTTTTTTTTTCTTCTATCCTAAGAGTCGATCCAGAGAAGTAATTGAGCTTTGGCAAAACTTTGAATTAGCAAAGTTGCCTTCCAATAATTCTTCACGAAGCCTGAGGACAATGGGGACTCTTAGGGTCTCCACGGAATGAAGAGAGGCCCTCCAAAAGGGTTAGAACCTTATCGACCTATCCGAGGACTTTTTTTTTTAATTTTGTTAAAAATGAAAAGGGGAAAAAAGGATCTTTCAATGTTTACTTGGAATTGAGAGGGGAAAAACCTGGTTTTTTTAAACGTTTTTCAGAGGATGTTATCACCCGATCCTTTTTTTTTTCGATCAAGCAAACAAAGTGAGCCGTCCATCACAGGTGAAAATCCTTTATTTAAATGCTTTATGCGTTCTGATAAGTACTTTTTTAAATTTTTTATTTATTTATATCCTTTTAAACATAATCCACCCTTCCATTAACCCTCAAACACTAAAAATTACCACTGTCAATATTCTTCGCCCTCAGAATAATTCCGATTTCTTTTTCTCTCAATTTTATTTTTATTTCAACCGTAATAAACTTCAATTTTTATTTTATCATTTAAAAATTTTAGTTTGCGGAGATTATAAATTTAATTAAAAACCACAAAATTAATATGACAAAATTTTAACCGCAAGTCGAGGGTCTGTGGTAGTAGGTATCAGGTAGACTAGTCAGCAAGTGGTTATGACAGAATTTCTTTTTTTAAATTCTTTTTTGCTTTAAGAAAAATCCAAGCATACATTTTGTCCCGAAAAATATTAAACATTCACTACGGACTAGTGGGGTCTTAGATAGGCCTCCGGCAAAGTTTGCCATAGATCTTAGGTCGTTTGGGGCATGTTGGGTCTCTTAAGACGTCTTTAAGTACCCCGCCCCTTATCAGGATTCTAGGAGGATCGAAAAAAAAGTAAATAAATCGTTTAAGTAGTGAGTTATAAGTTTAATAAAAGATTATTTCTTCCCACGCAGATCTACTGATACGGGAAACCAATTAAAGTCGTTATTTTGAATGAAAAGATAACGTCATTATATTTAGATCTGTTTTCTTTTAAGGATTTGCGGCAGGGGATTTGAAAGTCTTCTAAGATTTTGGGTCGTTTTATTAATGCTACTCAAACACGAAAGGCGTTCGCCATTATTCAGAAATCCCTCCCGTCGGATAATTCAGTGAATCCTTTTCCGCCTCTCGTCGTCTTTTCGTGAATTAATCCCTCTTTGTTTTATGTCACCATGGTAACTCGACACACCTGCTATTTTCGTCCTTTTGTCATATATAATGTCGAAGTACCTATGTCTACGGAGCAATTAAAACGGAGCGCTTTCCATTTGAAAAGCCGGCCCCGGAAATCGGTCCCTTGGGCGTTGGCGGTTTTAACATAGAATTTTATCAAATTAATTAAAAATGTTCGCCAAATTAGCCTTTGAAATAAAACTTTTAAGGAAAAGCGGTTCAACGTTTTAATTTAAAAGGCATAAAAAAAAAAGTGAAGTAGAAATTTTTTCTGCGACTTCCTTCTTGAGTGCTTTTAGTTAGATGGATGGTCTTAAAATTTCCGTATGCGATTTTACCTCAGGAAAAAAAGTTCTTTTTTTTTCATCTCAAAATTAGATTTTTGACCTTTCCGTGTTCCAAGGTTAGGATAGAAGGGTAGAAACATTTATTACCTCTTGGCACGGCGTGAATTTGACACATAGGCCCCGGAGGCCTACGGGCCAATATAGACAGTTATTTATAAGCGAGGGACACATTAGTCTCT
The DNA here is from genome assembly GCA_014119065.1 of Orius insidiosus. NCBI lineage: Eukaryota > Metazoa > Arthropoda > Insecta > Hemiptera > Anthocoridae > Orius > Orius insidiosus. The sequence continues at coordinate 44,371 of JACGAQ010001042.1, forward strand.
CTTCCAGACACAAAAGAACCTCGATTTTTCTTTTCGACATATTTTCCTTTTTATTAAAGAATAGTAGCAACTTTGTTAAAAAGTGTCTTTTGACGCAGCCCCTTGGTTACCGGAGCGTTTTGACGTGTACGTACTTTCCACTTAAGCCACTATACCATCATGAGTGACGTAATTACCCACTTCTCCTTTGACGAACTCCCGATTCATGCGCATGACATATTGCAGACTCGTTATTTTAAAGAATTTACTTTTTTTTAGCTTCCCAAGGTTTATTATGCTGGATATACATACTTATCTTTAGGCTAAGTTGAGAGTCAGAGATATTTTTAAAATATACAGGGTGTCCGGAAACACATGGCAAGCGTCTGGGAGAGCGTTAAAAAGTGGTTTTACGAAAAAAGTTAAATGTAAACCCCCCCTTAATTTAAATCAAAGAATTTGATGGTGTAGTTTAAAATCCGCCTGGATATACAGGGTGTCCCAGACACAACCTAACTTCGTTATTTCAAATGAGAACCCCTATTTTTTATTTCAGATTCGTAATCTACGCAAAATTTCAAGTAGATTGAGTACTCATATGACAATTTTGGACAACTTTTAAAAAATGTAAAATTTTAGCGTTTTTTTGCGCTAAAATCCGTTAAAATTGACCTAGGAGACTCGTTTTTTTTAATTCCACTTCTTTTTTCCCGAAGAATCCAACTGTCTCAAATTTGAGCATCTTCGCATTCTGCATCACGAGATTTCGTCGCTAATGGCCTTTTTTCAAGTTAGAACCCAAATTTTTAGTTCAGAAATGAAAATTAGCACTTGTGAAAGGAATTTTTCTTTCGGACCACAAATTTTGAAAAAGCTACAGCGTCTGCTGTGTTTATGCATCAAAAATTAAAATTCCGTCAACAAATCGCTAATTTCCATTTTTGAAGTATGGAATTTGGAGTTAAACTTGAAAAAGGCCATTAGCGACGAAATCTCGTGATGCAGAATGCGAAGATGCTCAAATTTGAGACAGTTGGATTCTTCGGGAAAAAGAAGTGGAATTAAAAAAAAAACGAGTCTCCTAGGTCAATTTTAACGGATTTTAGCGCAAAAAAACGCTAAAATTTTACATTTTTTAAAGTTGTCCAAAATTGTCATATGAGTACTCAAATCTACTTGAAATTTTGCGTACATTACGAATCTGAAATAAAAAATAGGGGTTCATTTGAAATAACGAAGTTAGGTTGTGTCTGGGACACCCTGTATATCCAGGCGGATTTTAAACTACACCATCAAATTCTTTGATTTAAATTAAGGGGGGTTTACATTTAACTTTTTTTCGTAAAACCACTTTTTAACGCTCTCCCAGACGCTTGCCATGTGTTTCCGGACACCCTGTATAGGAGGGGGAAGTATAACAGAGGGTGAAGTATAACGGAGGGGGAAGTATAAGGAACGAAAGTATAACAGAAGGGGATGTATAAGGAAGGGAAAGTATAAAGGAGAATTTTACAAGTTGTTTTTTAAAAAATTTTTAAAACTTTTTTTCCTAAAAAATTTCTAAGTTTTTTTAGTCAAAAAAATTTTTTTATCAAAAAATTTTCCGGGTTTTCCTTTTTTTTTCAATTTTCTAAGTTCTTTTTTTCGAAAATTTCTAATGTTTTTTTTTTAAATTTTTCCAAGTTTTTTTTCGACAAATTTTCCGGGTTTTCCTTTTTTTTTTTTTGTTTGACAAATTTTCTAAGTTCTTTTTTTCTTTTTTCTAAGTGTCAACGTAGAAATAATGGGCTCTTTCGCCTAGGATGTGCCTCTCGTAAAGGGCAGAAGTACGAAATTTCTCCCTACTAAAAAAAGTCAAACTTTATAGACAATCGACTTTCTTAGCGCTTTCATATACAATTTTAATTTTGGCAATTGATTTCTTCCGTAAAATTCACAGTGGCTCTTTTCCCTGTTTTCCTCCGGGAAAATGGAAATCCTTGAGAGAAAATTAAAAAATCCAAACAAGTCCCCTTAAACATCTAACTTCATAAAATCCAAATTTTCAAAATAAAAAATTGGTGAAGACTTAGCGGCTGAAGGGGGCAAAGCGCGAGTGAGATAGCAGATCCAAGAATTATTTTTCTCACTTCTCTAGCCTTTCCTCTCTCATGCTTTGTCTCACCCTCTCAAATGGCAATACTTACGCTACCTGACTTTTAATTTCGATTCAATAAATTTCAAAATTAAAACCGGTTTTTTTTAAAGCGCTCGGGGTTCGAAAATAAACTCTTTTACTATTTTAAAATAATCCAAACTGTTTTTAGAGTTTGCAGCCGTGGCAAATGTTAGCTTTAGAGGTTTTCAAATGAAAATGTCAAAAGCTTGTCAGAGTCTGGTTTTATTGTAGTTTCGAACGTTTTATTAAAATGGGACGTAATAAAAAGCTGTGGTAATTTTGTGGAATCACAGATCCCTTACCTAATTTTGTATGATGAAATTATAAAAGGGGGGGTTGAAAAAGAGATCCCTGTCTTACGTCTAAGGGAGTATTATATACAAGAAAGGGAATGGGGAGTACCTTAAATTTAATCTCGTTTATTAAATCCGGGCCTAACTCCAATTTAAAGGAAGCGTTTGACTTAATCTTGTTCAACTTCTTTTTATGTATAAACACCGGTCGGAGAATATTTTAAAAACTTTTTGTTTTTCCGGCAACTTTATTGAATGTTGTTCTCCGTTTTTCAAAAGGGTCAGATCACACGAAACAGACTTAAAGGGGGTCATCTAAAACGTCAAACACACAAACTGGATCGGTTGGGAATTGCCAAGAGAAAAGGGGCCTCATTACCACTTTGACCGTTCTCCTTTACAACGGATTTCAATTAATTATTTCTTTTCTTAATCTTCAAAAATGTAAATATTCTTCCCTTTGATTGTAATGTAAATATTTTTTGAATAATAAATGGCCCAAACAATCTTTCTTTATATCAAAACGTTTTCATTTATTAAAAATTCATCCTTTTGCTCTTTTTTCAATTTGTGAAAACTGAAGTCAAAACAAGGTTATCTTATCGTGGTTTCTGCCTGATATAACACATTTAACTCACGCACAGACATGTCTGAACAAGTAAATTAACAAAAAACAACTTAGTTTTAGTTTATTTGGTACTTTTGGGTCCTCATTATATTCTCCAATTATAACTCATCTGCTGGCGAATTTTCATACTTCAATCGTCCCAAATTTCTTGGGGATCTCATTAAAGGCTCTTCAACTTGATTTTGAACTATTTTGTCCATGAAAATATTTTTTAACTTTTTAAAAGAGAAGTATTGTTTTACTCTCCAAACTAACATTTCTTTTATTATCCTTTGAGAAAGCTCCCATCAGAGCCAGTTCTCGATACTTTTAAATCATTTATTCTGTAGGTAGTGTAGAGTAAAAAATTTCATACTTTTCCCGGAAGACGTTGTAATGTAAATTTTTAAAAATAATGTTTTCAAAAAGTTTGAAAAGCTAAAAAAAAATTTTTTTCCCTCTGCTCTTCATTATATGTCAAAATAAATATGACATGAGGACAAATGGAGTATGTACTTAATTCTTGAGTCTCGACATCTTCATGATGCTTTGATATGGTGCTCGTTAGGAAACCCTTCCCCACTCCCGCCACTTTTTTTTATGCTGAAAGACCCTTTTAACTTGGTTCTAAATCGTTTTTCTATCCTCGAAAAAACTTCTCCCTCTCGCTAAAACTTGCGCCTCCTTGATTTAGTTAGGGGGCGTTTTAAAAGGTGGAAATTGTGACCTCTCCAACTGCGGTTTTTCAACCTCCCTTACCTCTCCAGTTTTCCACTTTTGGACGCTAACACGAAAGCTTATGTCGAAACTTTATACCACCCTTCTAATTAATCTCGCATGCCACTAGGACTAAAAAAAATCACATACTCGACAGTTTACCAACTTCGAATGTTTTTACCCGTTGTTTTCAAACCAAAAGTTGTTCTTCCATTGTTTCCATGGGGGAAAAAAATTGTTTAAAATCTCCCCTTGAATATTCTATTTCTGTCTATCTTAGTTATAAAAAAACGTTTTCAAAGTTTTTTGTTGCTTCTTTCAGGAAATAAGGATTGTTCAAGAACTTTCTTTTGATTTTTTGCAAAATCTTAATAAGGAGTATTTGAACCTTCTGAAAGAAACTTCAATAAAATATCAACAACAAAAAATGCTTTCTTGGTTAAAAAAAATGTCAACCTTACAATAAAAATAAAAGTAAAGGAAAAAATGACAACGAAAAAGTACAAAGAATCCTTGAAAACGTGACTGTCTTGTTTTCTTTGAGCAAAGCTTTTACGAAGGCACATAATGAAAAAAAAAATTCTGATACAAACCGATGGCTTTTACGGTCCAAAGGTAGGGTATCGACATTTTTAAAAGGAATTTTTTTTCTTTGCTCAAATGTCAAAAATTCTCGTGATTAAAAAGCACAAATTTGCAGAGCGTATTAATTTTTTATTTGCTATTTTAAAAATTATTAACTTACGGAAAATTTACGTCGTGTCGACCTTTAGGGGGAGGATAGAAGTTGTTCTGACGGAGTTGCGAATATGACTGTGGCAAGAGGGTTGGAAACTGGCGAAGTACTACTCCACCCCCATACATCCACCCCCTTCAGGCAGTTCCCATTATTTTCACGTTCTTTCTTTTAAACAATTAATCTTTTTTTTTTCTCACTTAAATCCCGAGTTACACTTTATTTTAATCGCCTGAATAAGTGACCGAATTCCAACTTTTATTCACCATTACAATAGTTACATGGAGTATAAAACTAAGGGTATATTTCAAGATTTTAAGACAAAAAAATTGAATGGCTAATTTATTATTTTCAGATTTCGCGTTTTACAGCGAGAAAAAAGTCTGGTGTGAAGCTAGCCCCGACGGAACTTCCTCAAGGTAAGCAGTTCAATTGAGGCGCTCCGGGTACGAAGGGCGAACTCGACAAAACGTAGTTTCGAGATATTCGCATTTTAAAGTTTTCTGTTAAGGGCGAACTCGACAGAAAAGTCATCTCTGGAATTTTCGTGGCGAGATTTTAGATTTTATAGAATCATAGAGAAAGGGTTTTTTAAAAATTTTCGAATATTTTTTACGATTATTAATTCACAAAATGTATAATATTTTTATTTCGTGGCGGTGAGCTGTTCCAAGAGGAGTGGGCTCCCGGAAAAGGAGTGGGGGGGGGGTACTAGGACCCCGCGCCCTTCGTACCCGCTCGGATATCGCAGTTAGAGCTTTGCCGCATATCGGTTTTTACGTATTTTAAAGGGGAAAAAGGGAAAACTGAATATAAAAATTACATGGGTGTATTCTTCAAAAGGTCTAGAATCTGAAAATGAAAAAAAAAATTTGTCCGATGTCGAGTTCGCCCTTCGTACCCGGAGCGCCTCAATTATTTTTTATCCCTGCTATCGAGGAGAAAAAAAATCAAGGTAGAAAAAGTATCAAAAGCAACAAGGTAGAGAAAATCGAAGAAAGAAAAAAAAAATCAAGATAAAAGGTGGTATCAAGATTGCTTTGACAAAGTTTATTTTTAATAAAAGTTATGGAAAAATTTTATTTCATTTACTTGATAGTCAATGAGAAGTATTCCAGACGAAATGTGACGTCATACATGATTCCCTATCTGTCAAACATTCAACAAGTCTCGAAACTGTGGAGGTATTTTAACTGTTAAAATTTTCAAAAAGTCCAAACAATCGTTCTCTGTCAAAAATTTCCATCCGTCAAGATAAAAATGTTATCTTAATATAACTTTTCTTTTTTATTTCATTACTTTTTGTGTTAAAAATAATTTAATATTTAAAGAAAATGAAAAATCTGTTGCTTTTATCAACTTCCAAGGTATATGGAACTGGATTCTTGAATATGCAGCTAAAGAAATCAAGGAATTTTTCCAAAGGTAACATAAAAAAAACATTGCTGAAATTATAATTTATCTGATAAGAAGTTACCCTGGCTGCTGTCAGCCACGGTAGCAGCGTAACTCCTAGTACCAGAGATAAGTGTCCTAAAATAAGTTATGCTTTTATGTTTTCAGAAATTCCGTAGAAAAGGTTCTGTTTGTTCCATACGCTCAGAAGGATCACGACAAATATTTGGAAACTGTTCAAAATGGGTTTGCCAAACATGGTAAAACATTATTTAAAATCTGCTATTCTTGGTTTAACTCGAATCACAATTTAACGTGCTTTTTAGTTGGAATTGAAGTTGAGGGTATTCATAAAAAAGACCCCAAACTTGCTGTGTTGGAAGCCAAAGGTATCTTCATTGGAGGTGGAAATACATTTTTACTTCTTAAATCATTAATTGAGTTAGGACTCACTGATTTAATCAGAAATCGAGTTTTATCGGTAAGTATGTATGTAACTTAAAAACAGCATAAAATTTTTTTTTAGGGTGAACTAGCTTATATGGGCTCAAGCGCAGGAACAAATGTCGCCACATTAAGCATCTCGACTACAAACGACATGCCGATTGTCCACCCGCCGACTTTTCAAGCTTTGAATTTAGTTTCTTTCAATATCAACCCTCATTATCTTGACCCAGATCCAAATTCCAAACACATGGGGGTATAAATTGAATTTATGGACTATTTTATATTATTCATAATTTAGGAGACTAGAGAAACAAGGATAGCGGAATACCATCAAATACTGAATACTCCTCCTGTAGTCGGTCTGAGAGAAGGGTCTATTCTTGAAGTACAAAATGGTCAAATTATCCTTCATGGGCCTCACACAGCTAAAGTTTTTATACCGTAAGTTCACATCTTTTAATTAATTAATTAATAGATTAGTTAATATAATTAATTAAATGGGCCTTAAAAGTCAAACCAGTATATCAGAAGATGAAGTATTAGAATCAGATTTTAGTCATATTTTGAAGGTTATCATAACCTATATTGTTCTTTGACTTTTAAGAGCCCTTAGTTAGAAATGATTTCTAATTTATTCTTTTAACTTTTGTCCATAAACTCTTTAATTTATTTTTTTTTTTCTTCCTAGGAATAAGGATCCTCAAGAATGTGATGGAACTAAGCTGAACCTATTATTAAAAAAATATTTTTAGTTTTCTGTGTAATAAAAAAAAATTACATGCTTTCAAGAATAAAATATTTTATGAACCAAATTACTCTGTTTAAAAAAATAACGGAATTTTTGAATCTTTTATTTAAATTAATAATCTAAAGAGTTTTAAACTAAGATAAACGAAAGGAAGCTTGATAGTCCATGAAGATAAATTGTTGGAAGTAATATTTTTTCCCATTTTAAATCAAAAATGTCAGTAATTTTTTTATTCTATTCTTCTGTAATGTAAACGCGATTTTGTTTTATCCTTCTGCAAAAGGTTAATGGCTTAATTTATTTTTAAATAGTCTAACTCTTGTTTAGATCTGAGTAATCCAGAATGTTTGGTGTTTTATACGACTGGCTATGGAGGGTATGATTCTTTAATCCCGATGGAAAGTGGCTTAAAAACGACTCGAGTTATTTGTTAGAGTTTTCGGTCTCCGGGCCTAGCAACGCACACATTTCGTTGAATGCGAATACAAAAAATTCAGAGAGGGACGTTCAGTATGAAATTGTGATGGTGCCGGTGGAAATTCATATTCTTCTATACGTAGAAGGCCTAAGCTCCCAAAAACTTATATGGTCGACACCCCCAAAATAATGCACCAAAGTTACGCAACTCACTTTTGGGTTTGTATATTTATTTACAAAAATTAATTTCATCAGATTAAAATCTTTTTAAATAAAATCTCCGTGGGAAGAAAAAATGAAAGCGCTTTTCTCACTTACACAGATAATTACATAAAAGATATGAGATATGTTTCATTTCGAGCCTGGACAGGTATTACGCTTATGTGGAAATTTGGATGCGAAGGTATACTGGGTGATATGGACGGCAAAATGACCATTAATTTTAGACAAAGAAGAAGAAAAAGATGAAACGAAAAGTGATTATGACAAACTTATTGAAGATCTACTAATTAGTTACGACCCATACGCCCTCCCTACACAAAATTCTACTTTAATTGTTGACACCCAAATAGACATTTCAAGAATATATTTGGTATAAACTGAATAAATTTTGAAACTTCTAATTTTTATTTTGTCAGGATGCAAAAACGTCAAGTATGATAACAAATTCTAAAATTTATATGCAGTGGTTTGATCCTAAATTACAATGGAAGCCAGAAAAATACAACGGATTGTTCTACATTAATTTATACACTCGTGAAATCTGGTGCCCTGATATAACAGTTATAAAGTAGTTTTTTTAGATCTAAATTATTTACACAAAATTTTAGTGAAGTTCGAAGTAATGTGAATAACATATTTGACTATGGGAGAGCCAAAGTGTTTCATAATGGAACTGTGGTTTGGTCGCCAAAGATTACATTTGAAACTCGGTGCAATATCGACGTGAGCAATTGGCCATGGGATAGACAGACCTGCGACATCAATCTTGGATTATATCTACATCCGAATGATGTGCATTTAGTTTTAAGCCAAAAATCAAACGTAAGACATTTTTCTTTTAACTTAAACCCCATTTTTCTTTATTTTAGGCGTTTAAATATATCATGGCCTCGAATGGAACATTGAAAAAATAATCAGTGAATCAGTTTTGGTGAATACCAAAGATGAGGTTTCTCCAGAAAACAATGCTTTGACCATTCGTCTTGATTTAGTGAGACAAAGGCTTTCTTACGTTTATATTTTTGTACTTCCGACTATTGGTAGCAAAAATAATCAGAAATTTAAATTACTATTTTTTTCCAGTAATCATTGCTATTATACCAAGCTTGTTTTGCTTACCAGCTTGAGTGCTACAAAAACTTATTTCAATCTCTGTTCAATCATTGTACTTCTCATATTTTTATTAACTGAAGAAAACATGCTTCCTGCTTTGTCAAATAGCACTCCGAAGATAAGTAAGAATTATTTTATTTTAATATCTTTTATTGTCAATTTTAGTACAACTGACGAGTAAATTAATTTTTTTCTTTGCATTCAAACATCGTGTGTGTCTTACATTAAATCTTTTACGACTCTCAACTCCACTCCACCATCATGGTTGATGAAAATTGTAAAGAATCGTATTACATCATTTTTTCTCCCAAGTTCCGTAAGTAAAAATTTAATTTTAATTTAAATATCAATTTTTTTCAGATATTCAATGAATATGAATACCAAATAGAAGAAAATGAAGCCAATAAAGTTGTCATTTCGCACTGGACAATAGTGGCAATGTTTTTAGACCGTTTATTGCAAGTTGTTATTATTCTTATTTTATACCTATTGAGGTCGCCATGACTATACCTTCATAAAAACTTCGATTTAAAAATTTTCTATTTTTACAGAATTTGGTTTGTTTGCTCTCAAATTGACTATACTGATAATAAATAACAATGTTGAAATTTTATGTTCAATTTTTTTTCCGGACATGTCTGTGAATTTTATTGGATTTTCACAGAATCTTCCGTTTATAGTTAACTCAAAATCTCGAGAGCTTTTTTCAAACTTTGCAAAAATGGTGGAGATTTGTAGTCTAAAGTTTTGCATAATATTTGTATGTAAACTATTGGTTTCTTCAACAACAAACTTTCAAATACTCCTTTTTTAAATTTTTTTTATTACCCCAAAAAAAAATAGTAGGATAGTAGGTAGAAATTTTGGATGGTCTCTCCTATTCCATGCGGCTTACTTAGGCAAAGACTTTAATTTTTTCTATCTATACTGAAAAAAAAAATTTCGATACCTATTAGGGAGGAAAAACTGACCCATTTTTTAATCAAAAAACCATATCTATCATGTTTTTGATTAAAAATTACATATCTAAAGGAGTTCGAGAGACTTTTTTTTGGTCAAATTTTCACTACTTTTTACAGTTATAATTCAAAATTTAGGGAATTTTTTCTTGATAAGCTGGTAGCACTTGCCTCCGTCCGTCCCACAGGTTTACCCGTCGGCTGTCAACAAAAAAAATACATAGATAAGATTTTTAATTTTCAAACAAAAGAAATTATCAATTCTTATATTTTGTTTTTATTTTATACGAGGCCGTAAAAAGCATTGAATGTAATTATTGAAATCTGTCGTTCTGATTTTATTTTTTGACCTCGGATTTAGTTTATTTTTATTTCAACTGTCACCGTATTTTATATCTATTATTAGAATGCTCTAAAATTTATAGAAAATTCCTTTACGTTTCACATGGAATTTGAAATTTAAAATTTAAGTTTTGTTTTAAATGTTTTTATTGTAAAAATGACATTAGAACAGTCGGCAGATGCGAGTCATGAAAATTTTGGAAATCAGGTTTGTATTTTTTGATTATCTTTCAATTTATTGTTATTTTTTTAGTCTTGTTTGAGGAAAAATGAGGAGTTTTGTCGAAGTGAGTCGCAGACGTCGAGTCACACTTCTGGAAGTTCGGAGATATGTCGCATATGCCATTGTGAAGGCGATTCGGATTGTAGTTTGATTGCCCCTTGCTACTGCGCTGGATCGCTCCGATACGTTCATCAAGGATGTCTTCAACAATGGATCAAATCTTCAAATATAAGATGCTGCGAACTCTGCAAGTTTCAGTTCATCATGCACACGAAAACTAAGCCCTTTTTAGAAGTGAGTTTCAGCATTCGTTACAGTGATGCTTTGCTTCAGCATATCTCATTTGCTAAATCTGAGCGAGCCTTCTAGCTCTTTCCTCAGTCTGCTGTGGAACTATTCAATCCCCTGGATATTGGGTGTTCCAACTATAGTGAACCAGCAACTTTACGGCAAAGCGTTAACTTTGTTTTCTAGTCTAAACGCTTTGCAGTAAAGTTGTCCTTTAGTTGGGACACCCTTTATATTTCATTTGCATCATTTTTTTTTTAGTGGGAACCATTAGAAATGACTGGTTTTGAAAGGAGGAAGTTATTATGTGCAGTCTTGTTTCATGCCATCGCCCTTACCTGCGTTGTCTGGTCACTTTATGTGCTTATACATAGGACTGCAGAAGAAATTCATTTTGGACTCCTGGAGTGGCCATTTTGGACAAAACTTATAGTCGTTGCCATCGGCTTTACTGGAGGTGTCGTTTTCATGTATATTCAGTGTAAAGCCTACATGCATATATGCCAAAGATGGAAAGCATTTAATAGGTAATTTAAACTTTTAATTATGGCATTCATGATTTTTTTAAAGGGTGATTTATATACAAAATGCTCCGGAAAAGCCACATTCGACATCACCAGAAAAAGCGAGCGAAGGTGGTGTTAACGTCCGACAGAAAAGTTACAGCGATGAAGCTAGTATTGATTTAAAAGGGGTCCGAAATGTCCATATTTTTTTTAACGACGAAAGCCACGTTTGCGTTCAAAATGACCACTGCGGACCTGAAGAAGGCGACGGTGCTCTTGAGTCAGTAAGTGTCACTCCGAACGGCACACAAAGATGCGATGAATCCTCAACTTCCTGGCATATCAAAATAGGGAAAAGCTCAGGAAACGACTTATCACATCCACTTCACCAAAGGTTCGTTAATAAAAAAAGTCAAAATTGCTTTGTTTGTTTTATTTCATAGAGGAAAGTCTTTTAAGTTGAAAGTTCTATCCTGCAGTGAATAAATTGTTTCAGGTATGAAGAGGGTAAAATGCAAGAATGGGTGGATTCGAGTCAAAACGAAGCAACCACTTCAGATGTCCAATGTGCCAAAAACGATTCGGTTTTAAAGCTTCAGATCAAAAAAGCTGAAATCGTTATTAAGTTTAAACAGAGTTCCAACGACGAAGCTTCTGAGAAGGAAGTCGAAAAAGAAAGGAAAGACAACACTTTAGTAAACATAAAGATAGATGATAAAGAAAGCGATCCAATCGTAATTGATGTCGTCCAGAAAAACCAAATGGAGCACCACCCTCCTAAAGATCCGGTCCAGATCAGCTTCGGTTTCACCCAGAATCCCGAAGATGCGATCGAAAAAGACGAAAATGGTTACTCCTCGCTCCTTCCACCACCGTCTTCCGACAACTCCAATTCAAACTCGGACGTCGATTGCGGCTCCAGCTCTCCGTTGCTTCTCAAAAAAATCAGTCAAACGGAAGTGATTGAAATTAAGACTGAGCAATGCCTTTAATACTCTTCCTTTAGGAATTTCATTTGTCTTTAATGTACTTAAATATTTTTTAAATAATTAATTTTTTTTTAAATGTTAAATCTAAACATAGATTATGATGAAGTTAAGTTTTAAAACTTTTGTTGCATTTTATAAAGTAGGTTTATTAGATGTATGAAATGTACATGGAAAATAAAAAAATAAATGCACAAAACATCTTTTTTTTTTATCATTATATACTCAAAATTGTTCCTAGATGGAAAAAAGAGCAACCTTAAGTATCAGTTTTTTTTCCTCTCTTTTCATGGCTAATGGTTGGGCCAAAGCCAAAAAAACGAGTTTTTTACCAATTTTAGGGGTTTTAGATTGAAAAGAATATGAATTTCAAGTTAAATAACATTTCTAACTTCCTCCTTAGAAAGGTTAGAAGGGTTAGTTTTGAGACAATAGGGGTATTCACGATCTTATGTTAAATGTTAGTTGTTAAAATCGAATTTCGAAACATCGTGAACGACCCTTGCTAAATCGGTCGAATCGAATAAAATACTGTAGCGCGCCATACGTTTTTGGAGTGAAATTTTCTCGATTAACAGACTTAACAGACTTAACATAAGATCATGAATACCCTAATAACTTAGAAGTGTTATAGAGAAGAAGCTTTGAGTATATGAAGTATATACCTAATATATGTATACTGAAAGGAAGAAGATAACAGAATTTCTTGTGACCTCCATATCTCTAAAAAAGGGTTTTTAGACCCATTGTTTTTTTACGTTTTTTCTACCATATAGCCTGAGAGTTTTGAATAGGCGGATTGAAAGAATCATAAGGAGTTGTTGGTTTAAAAATTAGATAGTTTTACATCAATTATGATGGAAAATCAAACTTTTTTAGGTCCTAAGGATCTTACATCCTCGCTGGTAGGACCCTCGCGTTACAGACGAATAAATTCAAAAAAAGACCGCGAAGATAAAAACATCCAACTAGTGATACCAGCGATAAAAGAGCTTCACGAATACGCCGCTTCTTACTTCAATTTTGAGATTATTTAGAAAATTTGACCCAGACCAAAATGTTCTAAATTGACAGAAGACAAAACATTGTCTCCAGAAATGAGTATTTTAATTGTTTTACCTTTTATGGGGCGTCCTAACTTAATATGTGCGTTTCTTATTTTAAAAACAACAGTTCATTTAATTTAAATTGAAAGACAATTGAAGAAATGAATCAATCACAGAGTTTAATTAACGGGAACGGTGTCAGTTCAGAAATGATGATCTCTGGACGAAAACCGATCGTCACCTGTAAGTTTATGTTGTAAAAACGTTTATTTATGTAGTGTATATTGTAGATGCAGGAGATAAAGAATTGTTTAGAAGTTTGGAAGCAACTTTGTCAACAGCGCTTCCAAATGAGCCTGCAGAATGGCGAAGATCGTATGGTCGTGCTATAAAACTCATCAACGTTTCTGCATCATTTGTTCCTTTTACGAAAGAAGTCCTACCCAAAGAGGGCGACTATCGTCTTATAGATCAGCCTATGTTTCACACATTTTGGACCCAATGTTCGGAAGTTGATGTGTACAAAACGACAGTCAGGGACGAAATTGAAAAATGGATGAAAGAACTAATGCAGTATAATCTGACAGACTGGATGATTGTTGTTGTTGAAGCGTACGATTTTCGGAAAACAAATAAACTTCTTCCCAGAGCGACTGTGTACGATAAAGTCAAAAGCGATTATGGAGCAAAACATGCTGATCGTTGTCTCTCCGTGATAAATCCTCTTAAATCAGAGTCTCGTTCTGCGGGTTCATGGAGAGGCCTTGTCGTCAATATGCGGCTTCTTCTTCTGACTGCATATGACCGCACACTTTTAAAATTTGAAGAAATCATCCGTGAACAACGTGAAAAAAGAAATCATGTTGGATGGAGTTTTACTAAATATTTTTTACTTCAGGTAAATCATCTCCTAACTTAAATTTGATCAACATTTTTGCTTAGGAGGAACTTGCTTTCGTTCTTGAAATGCTCGGAGTCTATGAAGAAGCTCTCGTTCAATATGACGAACTAGACGCCCTTTTTACTCAATTTATTTTAAATTCAAATCTAGGAGGTTTATTTTTTATTAAAACAGTACAAATTTTTCAACTTATTTTTAGAAACACCAAATTGGCTTGGGCAGTTTCAACGTCAACTAGATTCTTGGGACGGAGTGCGCCTCTCGACAGGAATCAACTTGAAAGAACGTTCTCGTATTGAAAAGGACTCAATTTCACTTCTTCAATTTAGAAATTATTTATTTTCTCGACAATGTGCCATGTTAATTGCTGTTAGAAAGCCTTCTGAGGTAAATTATTTTCTGGAGCAAGAACTTTCTAATGAACTTATCAAGAATTTGACCTAATCCAAAATCTTTGTATTACAACTCAAGAAACCTTCATAGTTTTGATTATTTCAATGCTTTTCAGAAAGGTACTAAGGATCTTTTTTTAGGTTGCAGAACGGACATTACCTTTTTGCACAATACTATTCGAGAGATGTCAATTCTAGATGTAGCTTTTCCTCAAGGAGCGATCGCTTGTTGGGTTTATCTTTCATGTATGGAAATTTAGAAGCGTGTGGACGTTTTTCAGACTCGAACTTATCGAAAAATATTCAAGATTTACTGCAGGAATTTTATCATACGCTCGAGAAAAAGTATTTATTTAAATTATGTTAAAATAACTGATGTATTTTCAGCTTGCTGAGTTGGGAGAGCTCTGCGACTGATGCCTGATCAAGTCCAGACAAGCGAACAGCTTCATATTTCTGTTCAAATATTTTCAGGCTTAGCGACGATTTCGTTAAACCGATTGAAAAGCTCAAAAGTCTTTATCTTGTCAGGATGAATTTTGTAAACAGTATCTTGTAAGCCTCCCCTTCCTTTATATTTATTTTTACGTTTTCTTTTAGGGAATATCCGAATTAGCGATGGGAACTTATAAGCATATTGCACGAGTCAGATGTGCCAGGACTCTGGGATTTGATCTAGCGCAGTTTTATTGGAAGAAAAAGGAATATGGGTCAACTACTGCCTATTTAAGAACGGCCTTAGATGCTATGAGCATGATGGCTGGAAAAAACTTGCTGCACATACACGTCTTCTTTTAGCCAAATCGTACTTTCTTGTTGAAAATTATCGCAAGTATGTTTCTATTAAATCAAAAATCATTTCTCATTTTATTTCAGATATGCTCAAATGTGTTTATATTGCTTGTACGTTTGAAATTGATATTAAAGAAAGGCAAAAACATTATGAGGAATTGTTGAAGACTTTGGAAACTTCTAATCCTGGTTTGTTGATGTTTAAATTTGGCAAACTATAAATTTGGTTACAGATCCTCCTTGGACAGCAAGCATTAATGACTGCATGTCGTTTGCTCTTGGTGAAATTCAAGTTGATCAGAAATTGTCAACTGTTTCTGTCCCTGTTACGGTCAAATCGAACTTCCCTTGTGATATCCTCTGTAAGTCGATTTCGCTTGCAGTCATCCCATATTCGTCATCAAGCGGATCATACAGAAACAGCCCGGAGGTGACTAGAAGGGCAAGCCTACGAAAAACGAGAGACAGCAACGTTGACCCTCTTCTTCGTAAAATCCCTCTTTCCGTACAACTCAACTATAAACAAGATCGTAATTTAGCCAGTGCTAATATCGAAGTTCGTGATCCTACGACTCTCCTATTGAATCTCAGAAGGCAAGACAGCACTACCAAACATCGTAAAGTCAAATATGACTATTCACGCTCCCTTTCAATAAATGATGTCTTGATCAAACCAGGAAAAAAAAGGTTCTTCAGTCCAAGGTATTTAAATCCTCTCAAAATTTCTTTTTATACTTTTTATTTTAGACATACGATGCTGGAAACTATAATTAGGCCCATTTAAAGTTCAGCTCACAAATAACTTTGAGATGACATCTCTTCCTCTAAATTATAAAACTCACATTGAAGTGACTAAAATCCATCCCAACGTGGAATTAGTCTATAGTGACAAACTTCTATCTGGGCTTGAACAGACAGTCATTTTAACCATATCGTCCAATGGATATCGAATATCTGCTGTAAGTTTTTTTTTATTTAGACAAAAAAACATAAATTTTTTAGGGAAGTGTTTTAATGATGAGCGCAAGTGATGGTTTAATTGTTCAAGACTCAAGTGTGACAGATTTATTCTTCGACGAATAGCATTGAATTGCCTGAAGTTCTCCCTAACAGCACTTTGAAGATTCCACTCAGTCTTTATGCTGAATTGCCTACCTTTAGAGGAACTAATACTGTCGAGCATAATGTAAAAATGGTTTTGTTATTTTTGTTTTATTCTTTAAACTTTATAGATTGTTATTCGTGCTCCTTGGACTGAAGAAGAAAGGACAATACCGTTGGTATTCCAGCCTGCTCTTTCTGCCAACATCCGCCTTCATACGGCCAACCTAAGCAAATATCTTTTAATTAACGTTTCTGGTTTAAGTTCTCGACTTTTAAAAATCCATGATCCATCTTTGGCCGTTTTAAGACCTCAAGGCGTCTCATTATCGCCAGCCAATCCACCTCTTGCTCCTGCATTGTTGAGCGATGAACGGAAAGTTAGCTATTTATGGAAATTAGAACCTTTAAGCGACGTATCATCCATTAAAACAGAATTCTCTTTATACTATGAGCCAGAAAACGAATCGAAAGCTCCTTTTTTGTTCAAATCCACCTTCGATATTATGAATTTTTCCGTAAGTTTATTTTATTTTTCATTTTTTTCAATTTTGTTTTCAGACAATGTACATTGTGGACTGCAAAGTTGATCCTATTCGTGGCTCTGAATTCTGCCGTGTGAATGGAGTTTGTCATCTTATGATCAAAATTAAGAAAACACATTCAGGGCCAGATACAAGTTTAATGTATGAGATTCAGGCTGAAAACAACATGTGGGCAGTCGTCGGTGGAAATACAACTAGTAATTTTGTTTTTAAAATTAAAATGAAATTAATAATATTTTAGATGTTATTTCATGGCCGGATTCTGCAGAAGAACGTACTGTGACGTTGGAAGTTATGCCTCTGGTCAACGGTTATTTACCTTTGCCAGTCGTCAAGCTCTCTAAATACATACTTTCCAACCCTAAATTTCATTATGGGCCGAATCAAAGTCCTAAAAACGAATTTACTCGTCGTTTAGAGCCTTTTAGCTCCGGACAAATATTCAATGTAAGCAAAGGCTCTCAGGTCCATGTCATCGCTGCTGTCTCTACTCAGGACACATAACACAAACTTCCATGCTTCATGCAGACCTCCTGACTTTAGTCCAGAGTGCCAAGCATCGAAAAATGAAACAGGCACGCGGTTTTACTAGTCAGCATTGTAAATAAAATATAGTGCAATAATTTATGTATAAAAAAAGACAATACACGCTGTGTGAACACCAATTTAGTCAAGATAAGCCATATACATGAATGGACGCGTTTACAAATTCCCAATAAGCAATAAAGTCCATTCATGTCCAGGCCAAGGAATAGCCATACTTTTCCTTAAGTTCCTTAGTCTTCTGTCATTGTAAAAGCACAATATCATTCCGCAAAAAGGCGATTTTTTTGAAATTTTTTCGTCTCCATTTGCTCGTCTCTCTATTTTATTTTGCTCAATATTATGTATTTTTTTTGTTTTTGTAAATAATCAAAATTCCTATTTATTGGGAGACTTATGTAATCGTTAATAATAAAATAGTTTAGTTTTTCTGTTTATTGTTTTTGTTTAACATTTGTATAGTTTTAAAACGAAATCAATCCCGATTGTGCTTAAATAATTTTTGTATTTTTCGTTAACAGAGTCGACAAATGCTTCCCAAGGTAAAGGGTAGCATGGGTCATACTGGATCATCAGATGTACTCTTTTTAACCCTAAAAAAACATCAAATTCTATGGAGAAAAAAATTATTTACTTGTTTTATGGCGGACGAGATATTCACATATTTTATGAACAGTGTCTCCTTTGTCGACATGACCTTGATATTCGAATTCTTCAAGCGAAGGAATTTTGGTCAAAATCTTGCCGATACACACATCCATCAGTTGATGTGGATGCCAATTTTGTAAAGACATTTTTCCTGAGACAGGATATGTATTAACCTCTGTACATCGGTGATCATGGCCTTTGACTCACACCACAGAACCCTAAATTGGTGGATGGGACTGAGAAAGTTTTGGTTGGCTGATCCCAACACTTTTAAACATCCTTCTCTCCACTCCTAGTTCTAAGACTAAGAAACATACGCAGAGAGCTTGAATAAAAATGAATAAGAGTTCTAAATATGCAGTCAAGCCATGGAGGTTGGTAGGTCTTAATATCTTTGAATACAAGCCCTCCAATCATATTGAATTCAACAAGCGGTATATTATCCATCAATATTTGCTTAGCATTGTTATAATGGTACACATCAACTGCAAAAAATGATCAATGAAAACTAATTTATCTCCTATACCTAAAGTTAAGAAACTTCAAGCCCTGGAACATGATTGTGCACATATTTCCATGCAGTTCTTGATATCTTCTGCTGCACTCTTTCAACAGTTTCAATATTGTTGTACAGCAAATGAAGCATTTTTAATGTTTTAAATTTGACGCATCCTAACTGGCATAAAATTTTTCCTTGATCCGACGTTAGCCAGGCGTAATTGATCCATAAAACGGTCAAATTTTCAAAAAGAGAAAGCCCCATTTTGAAATATAAAGGGCATTTTCTGTTGGGATATCGCATAAATCGGGCTTAACGACAACTTCTTTCCATATCCTTTCTCTAACTGGCGTCGTCGGCCTTAAATCTTCTTCACGACTGTATATAAAACGGTCGTTTTCATAAAATACTGAAATAATTTGTAAAATTTTCAAAATCTTTGATTATGAAGATTGCTGTTTCTAATCTGGGACAGTCAAAAATCTTAAAAAGTCAAACCTTGGCCTTTTTCGGGAATAGGGAGACATCCAAGTTGAAAGAAATACCAAAGATTTAAAGTTTTAAGAGTTTTTCCAGCAGCAATAGATAGAAGAAGTAAAAGACGAATTCCTTCTGAAAGATTTAACTGCGTGTTTTCTAATACTACATGCTTGAGGTTTCTCTGTCGCCTATAAATTTTAATATGTATCATCAACTGATATAAATTACTCGACAAAATGGGCCAAAGCTAAAAACAAAATATGCTTTGTTTCAGAATCTTGATGTTTTAGCTGCACAACGAGAGGACTAAGCATCATCGTGGTTGTCTGAAAGTCATCTAAAGTGTCCAGACGATTCGAGATTCTTCCAAGACTCTTAAATTTAACTTTTAAAAATGTTTTAAGATGCCTTCATTACAGTTTTTATCTCATGAATAAACTGACGATCAGTTCTAGTCGAGTTGTTCAAATAGTGCCACATAAATGCTCCATATTTTCCGGGTATGTTCATCGGTTTGTAAACAGCGGCAGATAAGCAAGTGATCTTGTGGCATCAACGAAACGATAATGATCTCTTTTTCGTCGAGCTTATTTAACTTTCTAAAAACTATATTATAAAACTGTTTACAAAAAGCAAAAAACCTTATTCTTCCCACAACTTCAAAGCATTTTTTTTCATTCCTCAATCCTGGGTGTTTTTCTTCATCATAAAACTCGCTAAAGTAATAAGCTGGAGTAAGTTCACTCCTTAGCCCTCCCCAAAGTTGCTCAAAGACTCGCTCTTTTTTCAACCACATCTTCGCCTGCTTCATAAGCATATTTATGTCGTGGATCCTTTTGAAAAAGGCTCAAAAAATTTGGGTATTTGTCCAAAGAAAAGAAGTCGCATCAGGCTTAAAATAATAATAGAAAGACATACTTAAAACTAAATTTAATAAAATTTAGTAAAATTTACACATGTTAGTTAGGTTTTTTTTCCGTGATTCTAACTTGCTTAATGTTCTATAAACAGCCTTTTTGATTTCTTTATGTTTCTTAACTTTACGAAGTTCCATATCTTTTTTGCGGTTTTTTCATAATTAATTTCTTCTCTCGGCTTTCCTTTCTTGTCTTTTCCTGACGTACTTTATAGTTCACCTCAAGTTTTCTTAACAAGCGAAGCAACTCTGGCTTCAGCATCATCCCTGACGACGACTTTTTTCATATGTTTCGAAATGCGGCTCCTTGATTTTCGTGGGCGGGCTTTTTCGTTTTGTATTTATAAGGAAGCTGCTTTTCAAGGGCTCTGGGAACGACAAGAGGACGAGACGTTTTTTCAACCCTTCTAATCGCCTAAAAAATTAAAAATGATTAAAAACAAAAAATTTTACAATTCAAATACTTACTTTACATGCTGTCAGGCTGTGCTTCATTTTTAATACCTAGCTCGCGTTTAATCATACCCAATGTCCTCATACCCTTCCACATATTCTTCTGCGACAAAGGCAACAAAAGAGAAGTGACCGGAGTATAAAATTTTGGAACTTCCACTTTGTACCATGTCCGACAGAATACAATATCTGAAAAATCAAAATGAGCATTTTCCAGCAAGAAAGCATTTTGAGATTTAACACTAACCACTCATACGTATTTTATCTTCAAAAGTACCCTGAATGCTCCTTCAGGTTTATTTAGATTTTTTGATCTGCCCTCTAATTCCGGAAACCGTTTTAATTTTCGCCCCTTCAAATTTGGCGACTTCTAATGTGGAATTGAACATCCCAGAAACAAAAGCGGTCTTTTTATATACTTTTAAAGGCGTTCCAGTCAATTTCAATTTTTTGTCACAACGGTCGATTGATTAGTATCAATAACTGATCCGGTCGCTACAATCCTAAATCCAGGTTCAACCTAAAACAATATAATTTTAATAAAAACAATCTTTTCACCAAGGCTTTCCATTTAGCATAAATATTGCATCCAAATTATTCTTTGGCATTGAGCATAATTGAAGATTAGAAAGCCTTCATGATAACTACTAGTATAAAAAGAAAAGAAAAATTAGTTGATGCACAGTTAACAGTGAAGAAAAATGAACACACTCGTACTAGCAACAGCAGCAATGATAGTGGTCATCTCGGCCGCTCTACTCGACCCTTTCAGCCTCGCAGCACATATCGCCATGGGACATGGATAATCCACAATGGATATTATTAGCAAAATTTAGAAAGCAAATAAACCTATGGCATGAATTTTTTTATTATTTACCTCAGACCCTCCAGCATAAAAGAGCCAAAAACCCAGTGCTCGCTTTAGTAAGAGGTCCCCAAAAATGCGCACTGCAGACAATATGCTCAGTGTATTTAAGCATTCGATGTCTCATTATCCTCCTGTTTAGAATACAGCCATAGTTTGAAAACGTCGCCAACCCATCGAAATAATCAATGGATCTCGAGTTTTTAAAATCCTGTTGTACCAACGATGTTTTTTAATAGAAACCTGAAAAATTGAATTAAATTAAAGTAAACTTAATTAACTTTACCTTGACAAATCCAACGTTTTGTTCTCCTGGTTGTAAACCACCTACCACAAGAGGATAAGTAGGATCGAAGTTATCAACGATTTCGCATGGCATATTTTTTTTTTCTATCCTGACATACATTCCAGGGCGATAACCTTCAATTTGGACACGAAGAGAGTCATCCATGTCTTCAAATTGTGTTCTGTTAAGCTATAAAAAAGAATAAAACATCAAAAATTTTTTTATTTTACTTCAGCTTGTTTGTTGGCTTCTAATTTTAGTTCTTCAAAATAGCCTTCATCATCTTCTTTAGTATCATACGCTTTATCAAATTTTTCTTTGAGCTGTTTCTTCTTTTTCATAAGTTCTTCTTTTGTAAGCTCCTCAGGTTTTTTCTCCGCCTTTTTCTCTTCACCTTTAAACTTCTCGCCAGTTTCTAAATCTTCGAAATCCCCAAACTTCTTCATCTGGGTCACTTAAGTCGTCTAACTTTAAAAGTTCATCGGCATCTTCTCCTTCCCATATTTTCCAGTTACAAAACAGTCTTTAATTGACTCAAAAACCTGAAAAACAAAATGTGAATCTAAATATAAATAATTTCATTTACATTTTCTGAAGACCAATCTCTAAGCTGTGGTATTGGGAATTTAGAAGAGTCGGTCCCATCGACAAGATCTTTGTCCATAAGTTTTTCTTTGTCTTTACTAACAACTTTAAATAATCCACCAATTATGTTTTCTTCGTCGTCTCATTATTTTCTCTTTCATTTCCTAGAAGGATTTAATAATTAAAACTGTTAAAATTACAAACCATAGACAAGTTTCCATAAATTTGCTTTTGAAGATTGTCTGTCGACGTAAGCCTGGGAGGCTTTTTCAGCTAATTAGTTTTCCATTTTAGATCTGTCTCTTCAAGGTCGTCTTCATCAGAACTTAAGGCGTCAACATCTTCTGAATTGTTTAACCAAGGCTTTTTTTCAGAATGAACATTTTGGCTCATCTTCATCTTCGGAGGAAGATGAACAATCGGACCACATTTTTGAGTCATTAATAGTAGATCGTTAGTCGCACTAAAAAATTCTTCGTCGTCAGAGTTTTCTTCTTCTGAACCTTTCTTTTCATCTTCTGAATCATCGCTTTCTTCATCTTTATCTCTTCTAAATCGTTGTTTTCATCATTAAAAATGACTTTTCTCCTTTTTCTTCCATCACTAGTTTCTTCAACTTCAAAATCTCGTTCGGTGAAATCAGAACCAGTAATGGCTTCACCGCCAGAAAATATTTGTACCCGACTACTCGCCAGCTTGTCATCCACAGGATTCGTCTCTAATAAATTGCTTACCAATTCATTTTCCGGGTTTTCCTAAAATTAATCATAAATAATAATTGAGTGATTTTTTTTTACTTTTGAGTTTTGTAGAACAGGAAGTTCAACATAAACAGCATCTTTGTCATAAACGATGCCACCGACGCCAGAAAATGGGGCATAGATGACTCTTTCTTTTTCAATAAGACTTCTCTTTTTTAACTGTTCAGGAAGAGGGCATGGGTCAGGAAGAAAATCTATTGAATTTACTTCATAGTCTCCGCTCCCTAAACATAAGATTAAACTTATTTAATCAATGATTATTACAATTTACCTGCTATGTGAACAAAACATTCTTTCATCATCGGAATACCTCGGACGTAACCGTAAAAGCAAACGGTTCTATCAACTTTAGGGTTTTCTGAATTTCTTCAGGAGGTGTGGTATCTTCCATACGGTCACTAGAACATAAGGATGCGAAGTTTGCCAGACTAAAGGCCTGAATTTCATAACGGAAATAAATCGTGCAAGATTCTTGACTTCATTTTTCAAGTATGCACCGTGCATCAGTTTCGTAAGGTAGAATAACTTCGCTCCAGGATAAACCTCCTTCCAAAATCTGTGCTTCAACATTTTTTTCGTTTTCTGCATCTTCTTCGTTTGCTTTATCATATCCAAATGAGTCAAAACCCCATTATCTTCGGCATTCCATGAACCTGAAAAAATATTAGATTCTCATTCATGAAAACGATCATACCTGACAAATATTGAGGAATTCAAAAATCTCCATTTCAAAACCAAAAGAGCATCAATTAGTAGAAAAACGAGATCAGCAACTTTAGCGATATCAACCATACAGTTTATGTCATTGTTGCATTCTATTAGAGTGATCTTCGTTTTTTACCTTTAAAAAAAATGTAATGAGAGTTTAACCGAGGTTAAATATACCTGATATGAGTGTTACAGGTCCTTTTATGGTAGTCAATGGTTGACGAGTGTAAGATTTGATAAGAGATCTTATCAATAAACTTTTGCCGACTTTGGGAGGACCAACGACCGCAATCATAACAGGTGGCGGTTCTAAAGGAGTACGACTTACAACTGGAATATGCTCTTTCTTCCTTTTTAAATCCTGAGTTCTACAAAAAAGATAACTACAATTCGAACATTTTATCTTTCACTTACC
This sequence comes from Orius insidiosus, assembly GCA_014119065.1. Classification (NCBI taxonomy): domain Eukaryota; kingdom Metazoa; phylum Arthropoda; class Insecta; order Hemiptera; family Anthocoridae; genus Orius; species Orius insidiosus. Next base: position 68,443 of record JACGAQ010001042.1, read on the forward strand.
GCCTAAACCCCTTTCTGCTCGAACGGTAGAACTTATGGCAAAAGCTTTCGGATTTCTTTGTCGTTCGTTTAACTCAGGGGCTTCCTTTTTCGCTTTTTTCTTCCGCTTTTCCTGAGGAATTCATTTCATAATTTATAAACTTTAAAAAATGCAAATAAATACCTGCAAGCCTTTCCCTATGAACTTTCTTTTTATGATGACCATCATCGAAGTCATCTCCCATATTTATGATTTAAAACTTATATGGTAAAAAAACAAAATATTAAAATGTAAACAGTGAGAACTGTAAACAAAGCACGTGCCTTCCAATGTGAAGGTACGTTTGGTTATAAAACGAAACTTTTTCAGGGTTGCCATTAATTTAATTGATAACTGTTCACATCAACGCAAATGACTAACATAAAGTCTTCAAACAGAATGTAATTCATCATCGGAGACGAAAGGGTTAACCGGTATTATTTGAGCGCCCAAGTCCGACCACTGAATGTTAATAAAGGGTCCCTTCTGCGGTTTTCGGACTCCACAAGTTGCCGATATTGAATATTCCACTGAGAAAAGTCATAAATGGTCACGCGTCGTTAATGGTTTGATTGCAGTCGTCGACGTCGGGGGAGAGTAAACACCGTGTGATTTCCCACGCGCGCCCCCTCATAAATTAACAATTTTATAAAAGTTTAAAGGCGGTGTTTAAGCGAAAAAGAGTCGTATCTACAAAAGGGAAAACAGTTGGGTGGAGATATTGCGCCTTATTGAGCCATAACGTACACCTGCGACGGGGACATTTCTACGTGGCTTTTTACGATCCGAATATAAATTGTTAGACCGAAAAAGGGGGGCTTGTTTCTAAGAAGGTATTGTGTATTCCGCAGGAGTACCACCCGCATAAGGTACGAAGGAAAATAACAACCGTAATATTCCCACCCTAATCAATTGAAAAAGCGAGCGGAATAAGGATTTCCCTTTATCTCGAGATAGCTCGTGTTGACATTGTGTTGCAAGTTTGATCTATCTACAGGTGTCGATAAGTCCGGCTCCTGTTTGCTAACCACTCCATTAAATGCCCATTCTCGGATGTCGCAAAAGGGGGGAACGCTTTTAAAAAACGAGACGAAAAGTTTATATTTGACCCTTTGATGGTGAGTATTCCGAGCTCTCTGTTTGCCGCTGACACACCGGACAAAGCGGATGCCCGCTACCACTTGGACCGTGAAAACCCGATCCCTTCAAACCCGTTGATAAAAAATTAAAAAATTTCAAACCCAAAAGCTTTTGCACATTCCGAACCCCCTTTTTTTCCACATAGGACAAGTTTCATGTTGAAAATTGACGTTGAAAAAACCCTCGAGTTTAAATCTTTTTGTTGCAAACCTACGCACATAAAACGGTCATAAACGGTACAGGTTAAAAAAAAAATGACTCTTATTTTGGAAAATTTTTACCGTCGGTTTTTAGATCCTAAAAATAGCTTTCAAATCGCAGTTTGAAACTCCTGGAGCGTGCGCAGAACACTTCAGATTTAAAAGACAAACGGTTTGATTGATGTCCAAGTCCGTCTGCGCGTGCTCCAGGAGTTCCACAAAGCTATTAGCTTTATTCCAACATCAGTTTGAGACGCCTGGAGCATGCGCAGAAGGATTTCATAACTTCTGAGTGTGTACGTGTCGACATAATGCGGTTCTTACCACATTACAACTCTTATTTTGGCAAATCTTCTTTATACCGTCGGTTTTTAGATCCTAAAAATAGCTTTCCAACCGCAGTTTGAAACTCCTGGAGCGTGCGCAGAAGGATTTGATGACTTCAGATTTGAAAGACAAACGGTTTGATCGATGTCCAAGTCCGTCTGCGCGTGCTCCAGGAGTTCCACAAAGCTATTAGCTTTATTCCAACCGCAGTTTGAAACTCCTAGAAGGATATGATAACTGCGGTTGGAATAAAGCTAATAGCTTTGTTGAACTCCTGGAGCAAGCTCAGACGGACTTGGACATCGATCAAACCGTTTGTCTTTCAAATCTGAAGTCATCAAATCCTTCTGCGCACGCTCCAGGAGTTTCAAACTGCGGTTGGAACAAAGCTATTTTTAGGATCTAAAATCCGACGGTAAAAAGGAGATGATAACTTCAGATAAGAGTGTATACGTGTCGACATAATGCGGTTCGCCATAATGCATTTGACCATAAAATAGCAGAAATCGCGAGTTCACCATAAAAAAACTTAAAGAAAATAGTCGAAAACGTTCACCATAATGCATTTGAACATAATACATCTCACCATAAAGAAGAACACTTGTCGTTTCGACATAAAATTTGTCGTTTCAACATAACACAGTTGAACATAAAGGAAACATTCATTTGAAAGAACTAGTCGTTTCGTCATAAAAATGTTTCTGTCGTTTGGGGATAATGCATATCACCATAAACTAGGGACAGCGAAAGAGCAAGCCTATTTTTGCCGTTTAAATTATGACGAAACGACAAAAACCTAAAAATGACAGTTCACCAAAATGCAATTCGCACATTCTTGCGAGAGGAAGAAAATTTACCCCCTTATGTCATAAAACGAGCTGATCCCATTGGCTGCCTGCTTGCTTTTCCTAGTTATGGTGAGATGCTTTATGTTGAATTGCATCATGGTGAGCTGTCAAGTTTTATGGATTTATGGCGAAACAACAATTTTAAAGAGAGGCTTTTATGGTGAACTGCACTTTTCTTATGTCGACTTGCATTTATAGAATAGTCGTTTATGGCGAAACGCTTTATATCGAAATGCATTATGCTCAAAATTTTTGAACTTCTGAGAGCTTTATGCTCAACTGCATTATGCCGAAACGCATTAGGGTGAACTACGGATTTTTTTATGTTCAACTGCTTTAGGGTGAAATGCGTTATGTTCAACGGTGTTCTCTGAAGATTTGACGGACAAACAATATGAACGACGTCCAAGTCCTTCTGCGCGTGCTCCAAGAGTTCCAAGCAGCTGTTGGAACCAAGCTATACTATATAGCTAAAATCGGCGAATAAGAACGGAAAAAAGGTTTAAATCTTGATTTATAAGGAGTTTTTTAGGTGAGGGGAGAGAAAATCGCCAATTTTGATAGTTTAAGGAGGTTAAAAAGAGTTCTGGGATGGTCACCACTAATTTTAAAAGGGAATATGAAACTGAAGAATTATCGAATCATAAGGTTTCCTGGGCGATATTGGCTTTGTTTGATACTATTTGAGCATGCGCAGCATGATTTCGACTTCAGATTTGACGGACAAACGATTCGAACGACGTCAATTTTGACGTATAAATCCTTCTGCGCATGCTCCAGGAGTTCAAACGGAAAAAGCTAATATTTCATCCAAGATCCCGCGTCAAAAATGGCGCTCGTTCTATAATCCGGGATTCTTTTGTGGAAGGACCTCGACTTTTTATGAAGAAGTCGCAAAGAACCCCTGAGGCTAAGCCTATTGATTCTATCCCGGCCGTCAGGCTGTTTACCCTGTTCTGTTGACTTTCGTCCGATATTGCCCTTCAAGAAAATACCCCCAGATATTAGAAAAGGGAACCCTTACAAAGGGCAAACATCCCTTTTCAACCGAAAAAATCTTCCTAAATCCGGCGAAGAAAAACTTTAAACCTAAAAATGCGGTCTTTGTCAATCGAGAGGGGAGGAAGGAAAAATAAAAGGAAACCCGAATCTTCCGATAAAATAAACCGCGGGACGTGCGACATATTGAGAAGGCAATATTTTTCCCCCCTCGGGCACCTGCGGAGCACGTGATGCCGCAAAAAGACCCATGGAGAAGCTGACTCCGGACCCTTCTCTCCTCCCCCTTTTTAGCCTTTTCTGTTATGTTAATACGTCCACTTCCCCAAAAAAACGAAACCCCTCCTATTATACAGCGCATTTGTATCAATTTCATTCGCATTACAAGACCCTTTTGAAATTATAATGGAGGCGGACGCGGCTAATTATTTTCGTTTAGTTATGTCTCGGCCCTTTCAGCTGCCCTCAGACGTTTTATGCGAGGCGTAATTTACATTTTGCTTTAGCTTTTAAGCTCATTTACAACCGCGTAAGCCCCTCATATTCATCCCATTATGAATAATAAGTCTTGAAATAAAACTTATTAATCGAACATAAGAAAAACATAAGCTTTGTACAAGCCACAGTTAAAACTGGTTTGGAACTCCTGGAGCATGCGCAGAACCGACCGTCAAATCTCAAGTCAGCAGAAATCCTTCTGCGCATGCTCCAGGAATACCGAACCAGTTCCAAACTGCGATTGGGACAAAGCTATAATCTTCCTCTCTTGACCGAAAAACCCACTTTTAAACTTTCGGAAGTTTTCTTCAGTTTTTTTGACGGCTATATTCTCTTTTTCCCTGAACTTCCTTTTTGAATAAGAATTTCCGGCGATTTCCTCGCTTTTTGAGCCTGAAAACCCTTATTTTTACAGAATTTTTGGATGTTTCAATTTAATTTAATTTTTAATTTAAGCTGCCGTTTATGACCCATTTCGCGATTTGGCTCAATTTTACAGCAGGTAAAAGAGTTGGATCGATTAAATTTAGTTTGAAACTCCTGGAGCATGCGCAGAAGGATTTAGACGTCAAAATTGACGTCGTTCGAATCGTTTGTCCGTCAAATCTGAAGGGAGAACACCGTTCAACATAACGCATTTCACCCTAAAGCAGTTGAACATGAAAAATCTGCATTTCGACAAAATCTGTAGTTCACCATAATGCGTTCCGGCATAATGCAATTGAACATAAAGCTCTCAGAAGTTCAAAAATTTTGAGCATAATGCATTTCGATATAAAGTGTTTCGCCATAAACGACTTATTCTATAAATGCAAGTCGACATAAAAAAGTGCAGGTCACCATAAAAGCCTCTCTTTAAACTTGTATCGCCATAAAACCTTAAAACTTGACAGCTCACCATAATGCAATACAACATAAAGCATCTCACCATAAACTAGGAAAAGCAAGGAGGCAGCCAATGGGATCAGCTCGTTTTATGACACAAGGGGGTCAATTTTCTTCCTCTCGCGAGAATGTGCGAATTGCATTTTGGTGAACTGTCATTTTTAGGTTTTTGTCGTTTCGTCATAATTTAAACGGCAAAATAGGCTTGCTCTTTCGCTGTCCCTAGCTTATGTTGAGATGTATTATCCCCAAACGACAGAAACATTTTTATGACGAAACGACTAGTTCTTTCAAATGAATGTTTCCTTTATGTTCAACTGTGTTATGTTGAAACGACAAATTTTATGTCGAAACGACAAGTGTTTCTTCTTTATGGAGAGATGTATTAAGTTCAAGAATTAGTGAACGTTTTCGACTATTTTCTTTATGTTGAGTAGCAGATTTTTATGGAGAATTCTTCATAAAAAGTCGAGGTCCTTCCACAAAAGAATTCTGGATTATAGAACGAGCGCCATTTTTGACGCGGGTTTTGATATTGGATGAAATATTAGCTTTTTTCCGACCGCAGTTTGAAACTCCTGGAGCATGCGCTGAAGGATTTGGACGTAAAAATTGACGCCGTTTGAATCGTTTGTCCGTCAAATCTGAAGTCGAAATTATTCTGCGCATGCTCAAATAGTGTCAAACAAAGCTAATATCGCCCAGGAAACCTTATGATTTCGATAATTCTTCAGTTTCATATTCTCTCTTAAAATTAGTGGTGATCAAGCATCCCAGAACTTTTTTGAACCTCCTTAAACTATCAAAATTGGTGTTTTCTCTCCCCTCACCTAAAAAACACCTTTTAAATCGAGTTTTAAAGCGTTTTTCCCGTTCTTATTCGCCGATTTTAGAAGCTTTCCGCTTCTACTTTTAGAATTTGAAGCGCTGTACCCAAAACGGGGATCTGCCTCTGAACTCTGGAAATCTGGCGAATAGGAACTTACCTTTCATAATCAATTCTGCAGTAAAGTTTGGTGTCTTTTGAGAAGCAAGTGTGAGTGAGTGGCGCGACAGACGGAGCAGACGAGGCACTTCTCGTGGAAGGAGATCTCGCCGACACGCATGATGTACCTGTCCGATATCCTTGATGAACACGATCCGCACCTCGATCCGTCAGAACCCATCATCTCGACACTGAAATCACATAACACCATTAGGAATTT
>JACGAQ010001043.1:0-74510 GCA_014119065.1 Orius insidiosus
GGACAGAGAAAATTGAAGGTCTGTTCGAATTAAAAAGAAAGAAAAGAAATGTGGTCTAAAAAAGACTCCTTTTTTTTTAAGGGGAAAAAAGGCATAGGAGACTCTATAGGCCCGCACTTGGAGAACCTGCAAAAGGATATTTATTTATAGAGTTAATAGGCAAAAACACCAAAAAAGTACTAGTCTGGAGCTGGCCCGACGGGAAATTCCTTAAAGAGAAGTAACATATAGGAGGGGGAATTATATGGAGGGAAGTATAACGGAGGGGAAGTATAACGGAGGGGGAATATACGGAGGGGAAGTATAGCGGAGGGGGAAGTATAACGGAGGGGGAAGTATACGGAGTGGGAAGTATAACGGAGTAGGAAGTATAAAGGAAGGGGATGTAGTAGGGAGGGAAAGTATAAAAATTTTCCGGGTTTTCCTTTTTTTTTTTTTTTCGAAAAATTTTCTAAGTTCTTTTTTTTGAAAAATTTTCCAAGTTTTTTTTTCGAAAAATTTTCCGGGTTTTCCTTTTTTTTTTTTTTTTTTTTCAAAAATTTTCCGGGTTTTCCTTTTTTTCTTTTTTATTTTTTTTGAAAAATTTTTAAGTTGTGGCAATTTTTTTGCACCAAAAATTCTTAAAAAATATAAGGAGTAATTGATGAAAATTTGATGAAAATCGGATTACGGTTCGGCCGCAGCGAATTTTTTAAAATTTCAAACAGACATATCTCCGCCATTTTTTCGAAATTCAAAATCCCCCTCGTTACATTCTCTTCACCGGCTAAAGAAATTTGTGTAAAAATTTGGTGAAAATCGGATGAAAACTGTGGCCGTAAAGTGCCGGAAAAAAATGCTACGGACGGCCGGCACCACACAGACAAAGTTGATCGGTAAAGATCAATATTCGATTTGACCCTCCGGGGTCTGGAAGACCCTTCCCCAAAAACCCGACGTCGAGGGTATCGCAATAACTTCTTTAAGGAAGTTAATACGTCAAAAAATGATGTTTTAAGAGTGTTTTCGGGCAGAAAAATCATTTTTAAGATTTTAATATCAAGTACAACAGGAATTTCATTGAAATTACCGAAAAGGAAGTGTTTTTTGGTCATAAAAAAGTTCAAAAATTTGACAAAAGTAGTTTTCTTGGCTTAAATAGCTGAGGATGGAGCAAAAAATCATCTTTAATATGTACTATGTTTTTGCGCAAAAAATTGAAGAAACTCCTAAAAACCTTTAAAAGTGTTTTTTTTTTTTTTTTTTTTTTTTTTTTTTTTTTTTTTTTTTTTTTTTTTTTTTTTTTTTTTTTTGCCTTCGCCGTTGAAAACTTCCGGATATAAAGTTAATGCTATTAAAAGTTACAGAGGGAGAAAGAATGAAAAAAACGGATATTCCACGACCGGTTTCGGCGATTACGCCTCATCAGGTGGAATAAGTTAATATAGATTTTCTCTCGGCCAAAAGAGCTAGGCAAACTTCCCGAAATTCCGTTTGAAAGTTTGAAACACCAATAACTGAGTATACCAAAAACCCGATAAAACGAGTTTTTTGCAGTTGAAAACGTTCAAAAATCGGATAGAAGACAGAGAAAACGAGAAAATTTGGTAAAACTGGAGTTTTCGGGCAAGACATCCCTTAAAAACTTTTTACTTGAAAAATTGCTAATATTAAGCAAATACTTTCGTGTAAAACAAAGATGCAGAAAGTTTTTCTTTTTCATTTTTTTTACTTTCCCTCAACTTCGTTTCTTCTTGTTCCAATCATTTGAGCGAAAAAAAAAGTAGCATTGTCCCATAAATTTTAGGTAGTTCATCAAAGATAAGAATTGTACAAAAAAACTTCAGAGAAATCCCTTATTATATCGAGCATGAGCGGCCAAGTGACTAATATTTTTATATTATGGGTGATTTCAACCATAAACTGATACCGGAAGACATTTTATTGTTAAATAATAAGATTCTTAAAATTTAAATAATAAAAGTTCGCAAAGCGTGAGGAAATAAAGGATTGATAAATGAGGTGAGATAGGAGAATCCAGGCGTTGCACATTTATTTAACTGTTTAGCTAATTGTCTCGAACCTCGTGATTATATTAGCGAAGGGATAGAAAACCGTTTAAAAACTGTACTGTTTAAACTTCGGATTATTTCTTTCTTTCGATTTCTGGATAACTTTAATTTAACTAAAATTCCGTTAGTCATTTGAATTATTAATGAATCGCCCTAGTTTTCATATTTATACGAAGGTAATGAGGGGTAATTGAATTGCATTATGGCTAAACGGTTCTGTTTTTAATACAATCGCTACGGAGATTCCTCTATTTTCCGCTAAACCGTGAAACTTTTTTTATGCACTCGCGTTATACAACTAAATCGTAACGTCTAATCAAAAATGAGACCTATAATACGAGTTATGGGAGAGTCCTTTACCGCAGACTTCTCAGGAGCCGTCTGGGAAAATCTCATCCGGGTTTATAGTTTTATAAAAACATAAAAAAAATTACTATATAGATTTACCCATAAAAAGGTTCTTATATTTAGAAAGTAATGTCCAAAAAAAGAACATTGATTATATTTTTTAAGAAAAGTGAAAAGTTTTAGGTCGTGGGACTTTGACGCTCTGAGAAACGTTAAAACTGTACAATACAAGAAAGTGATATTGAGGACTGAAAAAGAGGCGAAAGTCTAAATTAAAAAATACGTGCTCTAGGAAATGTGCGTGAATCTGTCCTTTTACTAGCCGGAACCAGATATTAGGTAATTGGAGATGTAGAAAGTGCATCTGTAAATTATTACCTTTATTTTAATATCTGAAAAACCTGATCTTGACTTCCTCGAGATATCTAAGACTGGTTCCATTCGAGCTTCATCTCGTTTTGGAGAAAAAAAATGTCTCCTCTCTCTTCCTGTTTCTTTTAAAATACTTTCGAGTTAATTATTCATGACATTGAAATTTTATCTTCAGGTAGGAAGGATTGCAGAAGAAGGTTGCTTAAGATCTTAAGATCTTTGGGAATATCTACTATCTTGTAGCTTTTTTAGAAACCAAGAACTTTCAAAATTAAGGAGGTATGATGGTTTTTAAGTGAGTTGCTTTGCAAATTTTTCGTTGTTAACAACGGTTTCGGTTTTTCCCTTCTATCTCGAAAAGCGTCGCTCAAAACGAAAAAACGTCCTAAGTAAAAGTCGTAGCTACAAAATTTCCTACAAAAAAGACCTCATTGATTTTTTTGTCAGAGCAACACTTAAGGAGATATGAGGGTTCTTAAGTGAGTTGCTTAGCAAATTTTTCGTTGTGAGCAAAGGTTTTCGGTTTTTCCCTTCTATCTCGGAAACCGTCGCTCAAAACGAAAAAAATGTCCTAAGTAAAAGTTGTAGGTACAAAGATTTCCTACAAAAATTTTTCTATTCATTATTTTCGTAAAAGCAATATTTAAGGAGTTATGAGGTTAAAACTAATAATCCTACAGAGCCTGTCTGAAACTTAAAACCTTCATATCTCCTAAAATATTGCTGACGGAAAAAAACAATGAGATATTTTATGTATTAAATTTCCTTAGCTACAACTTTAACTTCGGACATTTTTTCGTTTTGAGCGACGGTTTCCAAGATAGAAGGAAAAAACCAAAACCGTTGCTCACAACGAAAAATGTACAAAGCAACCAACTTAAAACCCTCATATCCCCTTAAATAAAACCTAAAAAATCAAACCCTGAAAATTAAATTCAATGAAAATCTAAACGCAGAACGAATTGCGTGTAGGTCGGCTTATCTTGCATAATCCCGTACACTGAATTAAGCAAGAAATTTATTCCGTTAGGCTTTATCCGATGATAAAATGAAGAAGACAATTCTCACTAGTCTCCTTCTAAAGAGACTTTCATTAATTTTCACTTTTCTCCCGTAACGAGAAAAGTAAGACAAACTGGATTTTATTTTCCAATTTCAAACATTGACGTGTGAGAAAGGGAAAAAATTTTGTCCCGACTATGTAAAATTATCAATTCTACGGCTCAAAAGACGAACTTCCTTCATATGGTCCTTTTGTACAATCAAAGGTTTATCTTTTGTCACTTTTTTTCGTAACTTTCCAATCTTTTTGACAACAGTGACAAAAGACGTGATGTAAGCCCCAGTCACAAAATATTTGTTTTTGAAGGCTAATATTCACATAAAAAAAAAGATCCCTGGGAAAAATGATTAGAAACACCAAAAAAACATGTGTAAAAAGCATGAGAAGACAAACTGGTCCATTGATCGAAAAAGAGGGCTAAAAAGTGCTTTTTTTAAGTTGAAGATAGCGTAGAAAACTCTATTGTTCTTGGCACGAAAAGAAAATAATCAGAAACAGTTCTCATTGCTCTAACAATTAAAAAAAAGAAACACAGGCGGTCATCAGGCCTACTTTTACCACATCCCAATTACAATTATTTTATTCTTCATATTTTCAATTCCGCTTAAGCACGCCGCGAAAGCCGTCGGAAACTGTGCTGACTCGTGGGAATCCAATTCGTACAAACCACACCTTCTGGTTAAAAAAATTACATGATTAATTTGAAAACGAGAAAAACGGTATTTACCGCGGTTTGCCTACTTATCGATCGAAAAAGCCGGAATAAACTCCAGACGGAAATAAAGCCACGTGTTATTTTTAAAAAAATGAAACATCCCTGGAAGCTTTGATGGTATCAAAAAGTCTAGTAAAATTAATTGGATGTATTTTAATGTTATATTCGATTGTTCAAAATTCATTATTTATCATTGCATACGCACAAAACTTGGATCCTGGTAAATTTCTTGTTTTGAAAAAGTTTGATTTTTCTTTAGATTGGATAGCACTTTTTAAAGTTATGAACAATTTTATGCTTTTGCCTTCAGCGGCGCTTCTCAATATTGCTGTCAATAAGGTAAAATATTTTTTTCCTGAGGTTTAATTTAGCTGTAGGACAACATGACGATTGTTGCAGCATCCGAAGTAATGTTTTTCACGACACTGTTGGGTTTCATATTTTACACGTTGGTTCTTCTAATGACGTTCGTAAGAGACAAAAAATATGGTCTTCCTTTCATTATTTTTTTGATCCAGAGAATTTTATTTTTTGGTAAGTTTATTTAAGCATCTGATAATAAACCGCAGCATCCGCTTTCCCTTTGTTGTTTTTTTAGGTGGATTGCTTACTGCGATTATGTTAGTCGATCGATTTAGAAGAATGAGGAGGGAATTACTTAAAAATGACGATGGGTTGATGTAACGACGGCAAAAAGTTCTTATAGAAGCGATAGTCAGTTTGAATTGATGTTTGAGAAAAGCGAAAGTACGACTGATATGGAGCAGAAGCTGGGTCCTGATGAAATAATGATAAAAGGACTCCCTCGACCTATAGCTGGGCTTTTTCCTATACCGACGGAATGCCGTCCACCTGTTAATATCAATCCACATCATGGAAGAAGAAGAAGATGGTGAAAAAGAAGGAAGAACGCAGATGGCGATGGAACCGCCGACGATTTATATTGGACCGCCGTTACCACCTGAGAGTTTTCCTTTTGGATTTCCTGCGCCGATGCAGGGCGGGATGCAACCGATATCAGCGACTTCATCTCCAACGTTTCCTATAAATCCGTACCCGATGGGTCCGATGGGACCTCATCCGATGTTGCCTATGCCACCGGGAACGCAATTGCCGATGCCCTACACACAAAGAGCGGCGATGCCTATTGGATGTATGGAAGTCCCTCCGCCCCCTTTAGGTCATCCGATGTCTCAACCGTTTATGCCATTCAGTAACCCTACGGAGTCCCTTTTCCTCCAAGACCAGGAGGCGGCGGCTGCTGCGGTTAAATTACGTTTTCAAAACACAATTATCATAAGGCGGTCATTCTCCATTATGATTAAATAGGATAATAACGGTTACGCTATAATTATACCGATGACCGTTTGTTTTCAGTGAATAACTCAATTACAATTTTAGTTTTGATTACACTCGCGCTTTTGCTTGTCCACTTTTATCGGACAAAACGTGAAAAAATTTTACAACGTGCTACATTAAAGAAAGTAAAAGAAAGAAGAGGAGGAGGAAGAAGATGAGGAAGAACAAGAAGAAGAAGAAACTAAAGAGCAATCGACAAAAGAAGGTTGGACAAAACAAGAAGGAAATATAGGCCCTCGTTACGTTTATAATCCGAGAAAACAATTTCGCTGCCAGAAACATACAATTTATGTAATGAATATCCGCAGTTTATTCCGCCGAATTTTTACCCGCCTGGAAGAGGCGGGCAACCCCCGAGACCGCAATCGGAGACTGCTAGGTCCGACAGAGGCTTCCCGACGGTGCCTACCCCGCCAATTTTACCGTCGGGCTTCATACCAGGGAATCCGCTGACAATGCAGATACCACCGACTTACGTCGTAGGACCACCGTTTCCAAACCAATACGGGACACCTACAAGCCAGCTGTTGGCTCAAATGCCGCGATCCACTTCTCGGAAGAAATAAACCAAAGTTTGTTGTCTGAGTTCATTCATTATCAATTACTTTTGTTATTGGGAGCGTCTTAAACCATCCTAGAATGTTGGTCAGTGGGAGTGGCTTAAACCATTATAGGGCTTTCTATTGGTCAGTGGGAGTGGCTTAAACCATTATAGAGCATTCTGTTGGTCCATGGGAGTGGCTTAAACAATTCTAGAGCATTCCATTGGTCCGTGGGAGTGGCTTGAACCATTCTAAAGCCTTCTATTGGTCAGTGGGAGTGGCAAGAAAATCGCTCCTTTTGACCTTTGTGCCTCAGATTGCGGCTTGTCTGTCACTACCTAACCCGCACCGCAAGCTACCCCTCCAGGAAAAACATGCAAATTGCTAGAGATCAAAATAATTTCATAACAATTTAACTTTTTTTCATGTGTGAAATCACATGACATGCCATCAAGATTTAAAACTCTTGTCTTTGTTTACCTTTTAGCATTTTACTCTTTTATTCAAGTGATTTTATACATTTATCCATTTTTATTAACAATCGAACCAGGTATTATTTTAAACAAAACTTTATTATTAATAATTTAGATTCTATAACATTATTTAAAATGTTGTGCGTAATTATGTTGCTGGGATCAACATCTTTAGTAGTCATAAGCATCAACAAGGTAATTTTTTACCCACTACTTTTATTTAACTTGAACTTACAGGAAAATATGACTATTTTGTTTTCATCGGAAATCACGATAATTTCTTCAGCCATCGGACTTTTATTGCTGACCGCACTGTACGCGCTGGAGTTTTACAAAAGTTGGAATTGGAGTAGCCAATCTTTTAAAAACACTTTTTTTGTATTTTTAGTCCAAAGGGTTGGATTTTTTGGTAAAAATAATGATTTTTATGTTCCAAAATTGATTGTTGATTTTAGTTATTTTTTTCCTTCGATTTTAATTATTGATATGTACAGACGACAAAGGAGTGATCTTCTAGATTTGACGAAATGGGAGCTTGAGGATGTCTTTGATGTTCCTCTGGATGAAAATCGACAGTTGCCTGTTCCATATACTTTATTTCCCCATCCGAACAGTCAGCCGTCAATTCGGTCTCCTTTAACACCGATCAAAGGCTCCCCTGGAGGGTTCAATATTGGAAAAGCCGCGACATCTCCCAATATAAAATTCACAGGAGGTAAAAACGCGACTAAAAGCGGGCCTCAGAAGACGAAAGAAGAACCGACACCTACCGGCCGAGTTCATCCAGTAGGAGGAAATTGGAGTTATGGTCGGTGGATTGAAAAAAAAGATGATTCTGGCGTTAGCTACGGATATGAGCCACCAGCTCCTCGGCCGATCCTTCAGCGTCCTTACGGAGGAATCATGGGTTTAACTCCTGGATACCTTCCTTCGACTTTCGTCCCTCCTAATCTACCCAAAAACCAGGAAATCGTCAACCCTATAAAGACCCTCAAATCCCCATCGTACCAATATTACCACCGGGGTATAAAATTCCACAAGAAAAACCGAGAAAAAAATGAAAAATTACCTGGGTATGATGCATACTGAACTGCTTTATCGAAACAAACGGATCGCCTACGTGCTGGTCCTTTACGAAGATAAATATAATTTTCGATGTCCCAAGGATCCAGGTATCTCCTCTCTAATGAAGACATTGTTTATGACTGAATCGAGTAGTGCGTTCATGCCAAACGCTCCAAGTCCCTTCTCCCCCTTTCGCGCGTTCCCCCGCCGAAACCGTGGATACGAAAGCCGGCTTTATCTACCTACTTACCCGGTTTGTTAAATACACATTGTTTCTTTTTTTAATAGATTATATTTTCTCTCAGATAAAACTTGCTCTATCATATTGCTCCGCAGAAACCAGACGACCATTTGACGGAGTATTAATTTTTGTGATTCTGTAATAGCTTTTATTGTCCGGAACTTACGACATCGGAAACCATAAAAAGAAATTCAATAGAATTTTTTTTTACTAATAAGAATAACCAATAATGGAGGAAGAATGACTGTGATAACGGTATCTCACGACGCGTTTCGGCTTAAAAAGCCTCGTCAGGTGAGCTATTCCCTCTATCACAATCATTCTTCTTTTCACTGTGAACCCTATCTCCGAGAGATTTAGTATACACAGCGGGAAGCTGGAAACATACGGTGAGCTTCCGGGAAACAGTTTGTTTCCAGCTTCCCGCTGTGTATACTAAATCTCTCGGAGATAGGGTTCACAGTGAAAAGAAGAATGATTGTGATAGAGGGAATAGCTCACCTGACGAGGCTTTTTAAGCCGAAACGAGTCGTGAGATACCCGTTATCACAGTCATTCTTCCTCCATTATTGGTTATTAGTAAAATCAAGCTCCTTGCGGAATACATACGCAATAAAAATTAGTATACCAAAAGAATTTTTATTGAAGGCCATGATTCCTGATGGGAAACTTTGAAAAAATGAAGGGGCCTGAAAATGCTTCTGCGGTTTCTGATCCCAAGAAATTTATAGAGGGTGAAGGAATCATAAGTACAATTTTAGAATGTGCACGACTTATTTGGCATAAAGATCTTTCCAACGGTACAAAGATTAATTTGATAAGGTTATGTATGTAGTAGATAGGTAAATACGCCAAAAAAAATTGTAGGTAATTATCTAAGGAAACGCTTATAATCGGTTAAGTTTAGGCCGAGAAAAAAAAGGTAGGATTCGACCGAAAGAGGAGAGAGAATCGTTCAAAAATCTGGTTCGTTCAAAAGAGAGTTTCTTGTCGAAAAATCGAGGCAAAGTTTCAAAAATCAGTTAGAAATTTGGATTTTTGGCTTAAAGAGTTAGGGAAAGCCACGAAAATTTTGTAGATCCAGGATTTTAGTCGAAAACTGAAGGAAAGGCTAAAAATCGGGGAAAAGGTGGAACTTTTCCCTAATATAAGGAGAGAAAGACACAAAAATTTTGCACAACCCTGGTATTTCGAATGAAAAACCGAGTGAAAGGCCAAAATAATTGGCTTAACCAAGATTTTTGTGGGGGAAACAGCTCGTTTTTCAGCTAGAAGGGTAAGAAAAAGACCCAAAATTCGGTAAAACGGGATATCTTGGTCGAAAAGCAAAAGAAATCGGACAAATAGAGGGGTTTTGGCTGGCTTGCGCAAAAATCCGGTGTGATTTTTGTCAAAAATCTGTTAAAAATGTGGATTTTTGGTTTAAAGAGTGAGGGAAAGCCACGAAAATGTTGTTGCTGCCCAAAAATCCGGTAAAAGTGTGATTTTTGTCTATAATAAATGGGAAAAGGCTCAACAATTTTTGTAAAACAGTCGTATTTTGATCGGAAATCCAAAAGCAATCGGCCAAAAAGAGGATTATTTTGCCAAAATACCGTATAATTAGAGAAATAATTTATTCATTGGACCTATAGAGAAGTAAATTATCACATATTGTTTAAAATTCTAGATGATTCTATGATGATCGATGAAGATTGATTATTCTATGATCCTAGATGATTCTATGATGATTCTACTAAATTTATAAAAACTTCCCAGATAATTTGCATCTACTACGAACGCGACGGTGACAACAGAGCATTCTGTTGGGCACAACATAAGCTACAATTTAGTCCTATATCACAGTAGATTGCAGTACGAGAAAATAGTAACTGAAGCCAATAGTTTCTGAAAAAAAGTAATTAAGATGACGAAAACCTTAGAACAAAAACGAATTTTTTATTGCGCCAAAATTATTTAAAATTCGATTGTTACTATCCAAAGAGCAATAAATTCATTTTAGCTATATTTATTGCTAAAAAAAATATCGTCTTTTAATTTTGACAAATATGTTTTATCTAATTTTGAAAGGCCCGATCGGACACTCAGCTGGTCGAAAATTCAACCTGTGTGCTTTTTAAAGACGAGAAGCCATACTGTTCAGGGAAGTTTGCCAAGAAGTTGACACTCGGGACGACCGACGTTGCGAAGAGCTACGGGCGGACAAATGCCACCTTTGTTGGCCAGTCTTCTGCAAGACTCCGTTTCATCCTGGTGATCCTTGTTTTAGTGGATTGACAGTGTTAAAAAGGAAAAAGTCAAAATCCATAACCCACAATATAAAGACTCAAAATAGCGCCAAAAAGAGCCTTCTAAATTTTTTTTTAGGTAGGTATCCAATGTAAATAAATTTTTATTACTTAAAAATAAATTAAGCAAATTTTTTGAATTATATTAGCAATTTAAAAAAATATAAATAAATTATTTTTCCATCGAGTTTTCTATTTAAAAATGCTCTCGGCTATATTTTTTTTCTTCTACTGAGCCGACTTTTGACATTTTCCCATCATTAAAATTAAAAATTTAAATTTAAAATTTATAATGTAAAATATAAAAACAAAACATGATATAAACTTCTTGGAGAAAACAAGACCCCGCCATTTTTTCACACCTTTTTTTAAACGCAGCTACGTCAAAATAACTGGCTTATCAAAACATCTTCATGTTTTTAGTTTTCCTTGTTTTTTTGAAGAGTAATTTCAATTAAATGAAAAATTATTAAGATCGAATTTGAAATTTGAAAAAAGATTTAAAAGCAAAATATTAGAGTTTTTTAAACTTATATTACAAGTTACGAAACATGTTTGAAAATAGCCTGGTCACTCTGGAGCTAAAAAAGAATGTTCGATGTTTTAGAATTAAATATAGACAAGTTTGAATTCTATGGAAGACAATGCACTTTCGAATGTTGAAAATAAAAAATTATAATTTCCCAGTAAACAAAAAAAATTATAAATCATAAATCATAAGTGCGAGTTATTGTTTAGAAAAAAAAAGAAAGAAAGAAAAATAAAACATGAAAATTGTCATGTTTTTTAAATTTTTTTTCGGCCGAGCTATTTTAATTTGTCCACCTTGCGTCCTTGACAATATTTTTATATTTAGTTTTGTGCAGCGCATAAATGGCCGCTTTTCTATGCCAGATTTCTCATAAGTCATAAAACGCTCTTTTTATTTTATTTTTTACTTATATAAAAAATTAAATTATTTTAAAGAACAATAATGTCAAACTTGAAGACACCATGGCTAGTATGACCGAGCCAATAGTGCTAATTATAGGAAAGAGTCCCTATCAAAATGCGAAAGAACGATTTAAAAATTACGAGAGCGTTTAAAAAGGTTAAAAAAGTTTAAAAATTAGGTCGAACTACTTATTTTTATATTTAAGTCCAAAGTTTACAAGGAATGCTTTTGAATAATATTAATGAAATGATCGAAATTCATTTTATTTGATATCAGAAGTGGGATTCCCGAACTTCTCAAGATTATCAAAAAATTGTCACATTCTCAAAATTTTTTAACTTTTTTTTTTGTAGGAAAGACACCATGGGTGGTGGGTGGAGACAGTTTGACTCCGATGGCAAAGTTGGAAGATCCTTGAGAAACCGAAAATACAAGTAAGTATTTATGTCGAAGTGGTGAGTTAGTTTGATTTATCGAGCTAGGGCCCTTAGCCAGGGAGACTGCCCGTCACAAATTGCAGGGTGGGAACGCTAAAACCGGGTAAAAACTGATTTTTTGGCATAAAAAGCTTGATGCGATTAAATTTTAAAAGCTGAAATACCGTTTTTCTCGGATAGCAAAAAACCAGAGACCAGAAAAAGAAATCAAAATTGAGTAAAAATATTTTTGTCATACCGTTCAAATCCGCTGAAATGGGTTTTCTTGGCCAACAGATTTTTTACTGACTTTCGAGGGTTTTTTAGGGAGTTTCTCTGCCAAAAACTGAAGGAAAAGTGTATAAAGAGAGTCTCTAGGCCAAAAGATCGTAAAAAAAACCGTAAAACTCTTGCTATTCAATATTTTTCGTTAACTATCTTGCTAAAATGTTGTCTATGAGTAGACCATGGCTTACAGTACTTTAGCTGACAAACCATGAACTTCTGCTAGATGTTTTTCAAGTTTCTGCAGTCATTTGGGACATTTTTATTTTGACAACTGGAAGACCATAATTTTTTTTTCTAGATCGAGAAGGTTGTTCCATGAAACGCATCAGACAAAACGGCTCTTCACCCCCGAAATAAAGAAATTTTTAAAAGCCTGGCTTGTCAGAAGACGAAAAAATCCATATCCGAATCGATCCGAAAAAAAAGATTTAGCAAATAAAACCGGCCTAACGTACACACAGGTAAAATGATCTCCTTTTTTTCGTGTGTGTAAAATGAATATTCAAGATATGCAATTGGTTTGCGAACTGGAGACGGAAACTTAAGAATTCATGTCGGTCAAAAGATGGAAGTTGGGGTCTCCTCATCAAAGGGTACAACCACCAAGCGAGAGGGAACGTCGAACAGTTCAGCATTTGTTCCGACGATAGTATATGGGACGAAACTGCTTACAGCACTGGTAAATGACATATTAGGGAACTATTTAACATTTTTGCAGATTCCGAACAAAATTCATCGGGATTAATCGAAAATACGACCGACATTGACCACTGTTACTACAGCAATCATTCTGAAGCAAATCGTGCGAAAGAGATCTTCGAGACAAGACCCGTTCTTTTGGCGAAGTGGCTGGAAAGTACGGCCAGATACACCGACCAGAATGACAGATACGTCCCTTGGTCCGCCTATAACGTGACGTGGGAGCCTGAAAAAAGGAGGCACAGGGAAGAACTCGATGCTGCAGAAGCTCTAACGCGCCTCAGCAATTGGACACCTCTGTCCATTCCAGGGCATTAACCTTAAAATAACGACTATTTATTTTTTTAATAGATTACATAGAAAATTAACTAAAAACTTGCTCAAAGTAAGAAATTGTGATTTTAGATTTTTAATGTTAATCAGCTTGTTTTAATAATGGCTTGAGTGATTCTAGTCAATTTAGGAAATTCCGTTCCTTTTGAAATAAAGTCATTCATGATGACGAAAAATAACTATTGTCCTTGTTAAAATATTAAACATTCCAATGGGCTTAAATTAATTTGAATTTGACGAAAAATAAATTAGCGAAATAAATCAAAAGGTCCAAAAATTTGGTTGTTTGTACATATTTATTGGCTGTTATATGTATGTAGTAATAAAATAGATACTTTAGTTTTATTTCATCTTCCAAAGAAAAAAATTCTATTTATAACGAGTAGGTGAAAACTGGATAAAAATTTCGGCTGTCAAGTGTTCGGGGAAAAACTGGTGATGGATGGCCGGCGGACAACCCTTCGAGATCCGGAAGAAGTGGAGGAAGCATAACGTCTGCTTGATGTGTTCACCCAAATAAGGGAAAAAAGAATTGTATGAAGCTTATCTGCATAATTGGCATGTAATTGAGAGAGAAGCAGAGGAAAAATCTAGCGGGAAAATTAGTTTTACGGGAAAGAAGTTAAACCCCCACTCCAAATCTGGTTTATTGGGGCGTTTCCATGGCAACCCCCACTCGGAGAGTTTTGCGAGCGACTCACCGACCTCGTGGCGTTCGACGCCGATTCCGTTTGGCCGAAAGAAAATACGTGCATTTTTACTTCAGTCGTGTTTCTCGGTTCGAACGGTGGAGGCCATGTCGTCTCCAGCCGAGCCGGTCAAACTCAAAAGGAAGCTCACTTTGGCGAACGGGGTCGCGATTATCGTCGGCACTATTATAGGATCGGGGATTTTCGTTTCGCCTGCCGGTGTCTATCTAGAAACGAAAAGTGTGGGCGTTTCCCTACTCGTCTGGACTGCCTCCGGAATTTTTTCAACCCTAGGAGCACTTTGCTATGCAGAACTTGGCACTTGCATTTCAAGGTAAGTCCTTACAGCACTAGACAGCGCATTCTAGGATGCTCTTAACTTTTAAATATTAAAGATTATCATTGAATTTTTCTATTGATCCTTTTAAAATAATTAAGAAGCTTAAGTACCTATAATTATTTATAAGAATAACTATATTGATGACTTGGTTAAAAAATTGTTTTGCTCACTAAACATTTATCAATAAATTGATAACGTGTTAAACGACGCCCACGTGTCTTTGTTTACTTAATTTTACGCGGAGTTCTCAGAAAAATCACCTTAGATAAGATGGCTCATTGCTGGAAGAAACCATGCGGAAAGATAGCGGACTGTGGTTTACCAAAAAAAAACCTTTTTTGGGAAAAATATGAACCCCGACAAATTATTTTTTTTTTTAACAAAAATTGGAATTTCTTTTTTACTTGACAGTTGACAAAACAATGATGAAATACTATCATCAAAAAACTTGATATTATTTATAATTTGATGTTTTATTTTTAATTTTTTTCTTTTGTCCTTCATTTCCCGCGTCAGCGAAACGGCTTTAGTGAAAGACGCGACTACCTATGTAGCACAAGGCTGTCAGTATGAAATTGTGTAATTTTGACGATCGAAGAATCTTAAGATCGTGTTTTGATGGTTTTGCTGAAGAGGGCTCTTGTGGCGCGCGGGAGACGGCGTTTTCCGGGAAAAACGGGTGTTTTTTGTGGCGGAAAACCAAGAAAATTGTGGACGAATTTTTGTTAATTGCACTAAAAACCGAGTAAAAGAGCTATGAAGGTGTTTTTCGGCAGGAATACCTAAGGATTTCCGTTTTTAGGAGTATTCCGTGGACAAATAACTGTGGAAAACACACAAAAATCCTGTTAAAATTTTGTTTTGTGGAGAAAAAAACGCCCGTTTTCTGGCTGAAAGAAGAGAAAGAAAACGCCTGTTTTCTGGCTCAAAGAATAGAAAGAAAACGCCCGTTTTCTGACTGAAAGAAGCGAAAGAAAACGCCTGTTTTCTGGCTCAAAGAATAGAAAGAAAACGCCCGTTTTCTGGCTGAAAGAAGAGAAAGAAAACGCCCGTTTTCTGGCTGAAAGAAGAGAAAGAAAACGCCCGTTTTCTGACTGAAAGAAGCGAAAGAAAACGCCTGTTTTCTGGCTGAAAGAAGAGAAAGAAAACGCCCGTTTTCTGGCTGAAAGAAGAGAAAGAATACGCCGTTTTCTTGCTGAAAGAAGAGGAAGAAAACGCCCGTTTTCTGGCTGCAAGGCCCGTGGCAGATCTGCAAAGAATCATTTCATTGCTCTCCAAAATAAGCGAATTCAATGTCTAGACTAGATCCATTATTGCCATTAATCAGTTTAATTGACTTTTTAATTAAATGTCTCGAGTAATAGATCAAGGAAGAACAAGGAAGGGTTTTTGCATTGTACGCTTATATGAACTTTTTTGAATTCCACAGTCCCTACTTAGACTTTCCCTTGTTAAAATTCCTTCATTTCAAATAAATAAGAGAAAATTGCTTGGGTTTATGGCGCTGTCGGATTATGTTTGGATCAATTATTTTCAGATCCGGTGGTGACTACGCTTATATACTTGTGGCTTTCGGGGATTTGGCGGCTTTTCTGAGGCTATGGACGGCGCTTTGGGTCATCAGGCCGACCACACAGGCTATCGTCGCTCTCACGTGCGCTCAGTACGCTGTCAAACCATTTTTTCCAGACTGCGACCCTCCTCAAATCGCCGTCACGACTTTAGCAGCCGTCGTTTTAAGTGAGAAACAATTTTATCTACGTTTAAATATAACTTTTGGAAATACAAGTGTCGATAAACTTAGTCGATTATGAATCACAAAAGGGACCCCCCGCAGAAAACTTGTTAACAATGACTCCGTATCTATTGAAAATTCCCTTTTCAGGCTTTCTCATGGCTCTCAATTGCCTCAGCGTCCGTGGTGCTATGGCCGTTCAAAATATTTTCACCGCAGCAAAACTTATGGCAGTTTTTTCAATCATTTTGGCCGGACTCTATCATATAGCAACAGGTATATCGACTTCTCGCTCTATTTACTCAAAAAAATGATAAAACAGTCTCAATCTACTGATCCTTATCTATAAAGCTTTCTGAAAATTGAAATACAATATTACATTTTTAAGGGCATTTGGAATATTTGGAGAATCCATGGGAAGGCAACCATTCGGTCACTTCGATATCCAAGGCTCTTTATTTCGGCCTATTCGCTTTCGGAGGGTGGAATTACTTAAATTTTGTCACTGAAGAACTTCAAGATCCATACAAGTAAGTGAAAAACAAAATTATTTTAATCATAATAGCATCGGTTATTTTTATCTCGTTGCTAATGTCAAACGAAGCCACCACACGTGTCTCTCCTTCGATACTCCAGACGCTTTATTTTTAAGTGCAGACAGTAGCATCATTAAAGCGAGTTGTGATACCCTCCACATACTGTTTTTGGAAGTAGATCTTCCTCGTAGGATCAAAACAACATCTGAGGCGCTCCGGGTACGAAGGGCGAACTCGACAAAACGTTGTTTCGAGATATTCGCATTTTAAAGTTTCGGTTTTTACGTATTTATAGGGGAAAAAATGGCGAACTCAACATAAAAATTATATGGGTGTATTCACCAAGAGGTCTAGAATCTGAAAATGAAAAAAAAACTGGAGGACCCTTCCCCAAAAACCCGACGTCGAGGGTATCACAATAACTTCTGTAAGGAAGTTAAAAAAATTTGTCCGATGTCGAGTTCGCCCTTCGTACCCGGAGCGCCTATTTTGAGTAGTAAACTATCATTCTTAAAATGCGGGGATGCTAATCCGCACTAACGATTTCTTTATATTTTAATTAGATCGGAACGTACTTTGGAAATAATTAACTGGGAAGGATTGGATCCTTCAATGGGTGGCTAATTGCAATCTCGATTTTACGACAAACTCGGTTATATCGAGCGGGCGAAGTCATGACGACCTAATTATTCATTTTCTCTGAAGGAAGATTTTGTTCAGTTTCCGATAAAAATCTTTTTCCCCCTGAGATTTTGTCTAAAATGGTATTTTCTAACTAAAAGAGAAAGGGTTTTAACGAAGTCGGAAAAGTGGAAGAAAATTCAGTAGATTGTTCTTAGTGAAAAACGGGTTCCGATTTCGAAATCAATGTTTTATGTATGACGGTTGCTTTTATCTACTCGCTTTTTCTACACAAGAAAACCAACCAAAAAGCTATCTACTTCTTTTTTCGTCAATCTCTGCAACTTGAAAGATCTCTATAATTATCGCCAAGTTTTATTTCAGTTTTTTCCTTCTGGGATCGTGTCTGCGCTTAAATTGAGCCAATCTATTGTCTTGGGATATACAAGAAAACGCTTTCAAACCCTTTGTTTGAGTTACTCTTGAGAATCGACTCTAGATATTCGAAGATTAGAAGTAGTTTCTGTTGATTTTTAGACACTCCGTTATTACGTTGTGAGCACGTAGATTAGATTTTTTGACTCAGAAGAAATTCCCATTAACGTAATTTCACCGGAAGACCTTTAATTCCACTCGGTTAAGTTCAAAAAATCACGTACTTTTAGACTTTTTGTTTTGTCATTCGGGAATTAAGTTAAAAAAGATAACATTTTAAGGGCTTTTGACCCAAAAACACTCTTATTGTTATCTTATAATTTTGGGGATAAACTTTGTCCACCCCCTTTCTGGCTAAGTGTTCGGCCGAAGTTGCTTACTGGGCACTTCTTTTTGACTGTTCAATTAAATACTTAATTTTTCCCTGATTTTGTAGAAACCTTCCTCGAGCAATATGGATAGCTTTGCCTTTAGTGACGTTGGCTTATGTGGCAGCCAATTTGGCTTACTTCGCTGTACTACCTCCGGATGAAATGAACTCCCCATCTGTTGCTGTCGTAAGTTTTTTCGGGGAGATAAAACGTCTCCCCCGTGAGCATCATCCAGAGTGCGACACTAGAGCGATACTGCTCACGGGGGTTAGATAGCCCTGCGTATTTCTTCTATATCTCTCCCCGAAATCTAATTTTGTTTTTAGGCCTTTGGTGAAAGAATGTTTGGCCGACTTTCCGTTTTCGTACCGCTTTTTGTCGTTCTGTCAACTTTCGGAGGGGTGAACGGAATAATGTTTACGTCAGCCCGACTTTTTGTGACTGGAGCCCAAGAAGGACATCTTCCAGTCCTTTTTAGTTTTGTACACGTCAACAAATGCACACCAATGCCTTCAGTTATTTTCACTGTAAGTTTTTATCATAATAGGATTCTTCACTTCTTTTTTAGGGTTTGGCAGCAATCGTGATGGTCTGCTGGGGAGACCTTTTCCTCCTAATCAACTACGTCAGTCATCTACATTGGCTTTCAGTCGGAGTCTGCATCGTCGCTCTTCTTTACCTAAGAAAAACAAAACCCGATCTTCCAAGGCCAATCAAAGTGAATTTATCGCTTCCTATCATTTTTTTGGCCTGCTGCATATTTTTAGTCACTGTACCTGCCATCGAAAAGACCCTCCAAACTTGTAAGTTTTTTCTTTACTCCAAACAAATAATTTTTTTTTTAGTTATCGGCATTTTGATCGTTTTAAGCGGCATCCCTGTTTATTACTTATGCCTTAAAAGGCAACGCCCTGAAAAATTAGACAGTTTTATAGGTAAACAAAAAAAAATTTATTATCACAAATTTAATTTTCTTAAATCTAAATTGTGTTTTCAGATCATTTATCGGTGATTATTCAAAAAATCTTGGTTGTGATGCCACAGGAATCGGGGGAAGCGGTTTAAGACTTCAGTTTTTATCCTATTGTTATATGTTCAAAAATTATTTGTAAATTTGTGTACAGCTTACTTTTTCTTTAATGTTTGACATTTTTTATATTTATTTTGAGATATTTTGTTAAAAAAGACATTAAATTATTTTCATTTATAAAATTGATCATTTTATACCTTTTGAAGACAATTTTTTTTAACTTCCTCAGAGGAATTTCATACTGGAAAAATTGTCAACCACAAGACAGCACCTTTATTTAACTAATATAATGAAAAATAGAAAAAATACCATTTTTTCAATTATGCAGAAAAACTACTTTAGATTTTTTCAGTACATTGTATACTGGGTGGCCATAATATGGCAAACTAATTTTATTTTTTCCAAAAAAACGGAGTCTTTCAATTTATTCTCTAGTCATACACAAAATTATATACAAGATTCAAAAAGACATAAAAATTAATTTTTACAAAAGTTTTTCTTTATAAGTAGAACAGTTTTGTACAGATTGAAAATTATAAAGAATAAAATTCAGTTAGGTGGAGCAATACCAGAAACTTTTAATCTTGCTACTTCCATCTGAAAATTTTAATTAGAGAAATAAAAAAAGAATTAAAAATTTACCTCATAAAATTCAGGATTTGTGTAGCCGACGGATGCGACTTCATCCCAAAATGAAAGAACTGATTCCGAGTACTCGCGGTTTTCTTTATCAACATCAATCGGTGCACTATGATCTGAAAATAAAACGATAAAAATTTTTAAAAAATTAAATTTTAACCTATTTTGAATATAACATAATAATTCATAATATAAAACACTTTAAACTGTACACAATGTTTCTTTTATTTCTGGTAATTGACTGTACCAGTTAAAACATGAGTCTTGGGGACACCATGGACGTTTCAGTCACCAGTAGGTTCATCCTTCAACTGACGAGGTTAATCTAGAAATTACGTTAATTTATGAGCAAAGATTATCATACAAATTTTTATTTATTTTTTTATATTTTATTTCCATTGAGTTCACGAATATCTAGGGAAGACCTAAGTACTGTCAGATTTTTGTATACTTTATCCATCAAGGTAGGTAGAAAAAATGTAAGTCTAAGCCCAGCCAGGCCATATGGAACAGGTGTATACAGCCCAAATTTTTACCTACATGGAAATTTTTATCAATCAATGGCGAATAAGAGTAATCTGGGTGCTTCACCAGAAACTCCCATTTTTTGAGTTTTTCTTGGCTTCTTGAAAAAGGAAACCTATTTTTACGGGATCTTAGTTTTCCTCGGCTTCTTAACAAAGAAAACTCATTTTTACAGGATTTTCGATGGTTTTCTCGGTATTTTGACAAAAAATCCATTTTTACTGGATTGCTGGGAGGCTTTTTGACTGGGGTTTTGGACTTCAAAAACGAAGTATTTTCCACATTTTAGTATTTATAGAGAAGTCAGGGAGTTTCACCGGAATCTTGATGTTTTGTGGCAAAAACTTAGCTTTTTACTCAAATTTTAGTCATTTTTAATTAACGATAAACATGAAATAAGGGTTTTTAGTTCAAATTTAGGTTTGAAAAACTGGTAGAAAAAAATTTTGTCCTTAAAAAAATCAATGGTCCTATAAAATTAACAACACATCTAAATTCCAGTTTTTTCATAAGTTATCCTAGTAATCAACGATTACAACCAACCACAACAAATGAAACATCTAAATTCTGTTCTAATCTAAAGGCATTCTAGCAGAATTAGTAAAGTTGGGTTAGCCACACATTTTTAACGGTAAAAGGGAAAAGTTTCAGAATCCCTACCCTAATATATCCAGGATTTTTTTTTACAAAAACCACGATTTTTTTAAGAAATTCAATATCTCGACTTCTATTTACAATAAGGTGAAAGGACATAGTTATCTTGGTCATGGGGTCTAAAAATTTAACATACATCAATTATTTGTAAAAAAAAAAAAAATTGCAAAAATAGTTCTGAAAAGCAATGATTAGAGTAGAAAAAATTTTTTAAATAGTTTCGAGACTTACCGACGACTTCGATTGAATCGTCGACAGTCGGCTGCGATATCGACGTCGGAACAGTCGTACTCGCACTAATCGTTGCCGCTTGAATTTGCTGAGGTTGCGTCGCCGGCTGTTGGTAATACTGCGAATACTGCTGCTGTTGCTGCGAATATTGTGGATACTGTTGTGAATACTGCTGACCGTATTGTTGCTGCTGTTGCTGCGGATACTGTTGGTTATACTGTGAACCGTATTGCTGATTGTACTGGTTCGCATCATAGCCGTAGTTACTCGAATTCGCATCATAACCGTATCCCCATTGCGAATAATTTTGCCAATATGACGCTTCTTGGTAATATTGCGAATAATCCGGCACAGGTAATTGAATATTAGCTAATAAATTTGTCCTAAAATGATTTCAATAAAAAACCGATTTAAAAAAACTTTTAAAATACTTACGTCCCATTACTAGAAGAAGAATTTCTTTGATTCTTAGGTATAGCATTTGATATTTTTAGTGGTTTCAAACCTAAGCCTTTATAACCATTCATATGAACTATACAATGCTTTTGTTCGTCTTCTAAGCCGAACCTTAAAAAGCCAAAACCTTTGCTATGTCCGGCAGCGTCAAGAATAACTTAAAAAAAATGTATACAAAAGAGAGGTTTAGAAGTTGAAATACCTTTCGCGGCTTTTATCGAAGTATACTTTGCTGCGAAACATTTGTATAAAGTGTAGTCATCAACGTCTGATGTAAGATCGCCAACCCAAAGTGAAAATTCCCTTTCATTCATGACGATCTTACCCTGGTTAGTAGCAGTGTTCAGTCGGAATCTAACAGCCTAAAATGTCGAAAAAGAAAGAAAAGAAATTATAAAAAAAGAAACAGCACTATGTTAACTAAACAAATCAAAACCACCATTTCATTTAATATAATCCACGAAAATACTTGATGTACTTAAATAATTGACTTTAATAATAAAAGTGCTGTTTTTACATACCAGGCTTAACCTAACCGTGAAAATACTTAACGGTCAGCCGCATCCTCCAAATTATGGGCGATCCCCATAGCACACAAAGCTAATACATGATAATTATGGTTTAAAAAAAAGCTTAAATTTTTGTTTTTCTTTATATATTATTTTTTGTACTTCGAATAACTCAATAGCAATAATTCACGATATCTCAATATTACTTGTTTTTTTTTTTTTTTTATAAGCCGTTTTCCTTTTGGTAGACGGTACTTACAGGACTTGTGTTCGGTATGACTTTTCCGTTGAGTTTGTGCATCGCGTCGATCGCCTCCTCGTCGTTTTCGAAATGGACGAAACAATAACCGGCTGGCTCGCCGGTAAACTTGTTTCGCATCACCTTCACATTTAGTGGCTTCTCGCCCATTCTTTGGAATGACGCGAGAATAAAAGACTCTGTCATGTACGGCTCCAACTGAAAAATAAATTTTTGTGATCAATGGAAAAACTAAAAATCTCACGCTTTAATGGTCCTAAATGCAGAAGTCAATTTCTCCAATTTTATTGGATTTTTGGAAGTTTTTATGGTTCCTCCTAGTGAAAAAGAGTATATAGGGTGTTTTCCAGGCGTTTTTCTGGCTATTTCAGCAAAAAAAACTTAGATTCTTTCAAAATTTCAGGTGTTTTCCGGTCTCTTTGACCAAGAAACTCCCTTTTTTCGCTTAGAATCTCTCATTTTACTAGCGGTTTCAGGAGGTTTCCTCGTTAAACAACCAAAACCCCCTTTTTTTTCCAACTTCCTCGCACTTAGGACCAAAAGACTCCAATTTTATTGGATTTTTGGAAGTTTTTACAACTTTCCCAAGTGAAAAATAGTATATAGGGTGTTTTCCTAGCTCTTTTGGCCGAGAAATTTTTGTTTTATGAAAATTTCGGGCGTTTTTCTGGCTATTTTGGCCAAGAAACTTAGATTCTTTCAAATTTTCAGGTGTTTTCCGGTCTCTTTTGACCAAGAAACTCCCATTTTTCGCTTAGAATCTCTCATTTTACTAGCTGTTCCAGGAGGTTTCCTCGTTAAACAACCAAAAACCCCCTTTTTTTCCAACTTCCTCGCACTTAGGACCAAAAGACTCCAATTTTATTGGATTTTTGGAAGTTTTTACAATTTTCCCAAGTGAAAAAGAGTATATAGGGTGTTTTCCTAGCTCTTTTGGCCGAGAAATTTTTGTTTTATGGAAATTTCGGGCGTTTTTCTGGCTATTTCGGTCGAGAAACTTAAGATTCTTTCGAATTTTCAGGTGTTTTTCGGTCTTTTTTGACCAAGAAACTCCCATTTTTCGCTTAGAATCTCTCATTTTACTAGCTGTTTTGCGAGGTTTTCTCGTTTATCAACCATTTTTGGCGACTTCCTCGCATTTTGGAACAAAAGACTCCAATTTTATTGGATTTTTGGAAGTTTTTATGGGTCTTCCAAGTGAAAAAGAGTATATAGGGTGTTTTGCTGGCTCTTCTGGCCGAGGAACTTCAGTTTTATAGAAATTTCGGGCGTTTTTTCTGGCTATTTCGACCAAGAAACTTAGATTCTATCAAAATTTCAGGTGTTTTTCGGTCTCTTTTGACCAAGAAACTCCCATTTTTCGCTTAGAATCTCTCATTTTACTAGCTGTTTCAGGAGGTTTCCTCGTTAAACAACCAAAAACCCCCTTTTTTTCCAACTTTCTCGCACTTAGGACCAAAAGACTCAAATTTCATTGGATTTTTGGAAGTTTTTACAATTTTCCCAAGTGAAAAAGAGTATATAGGGTGTTTTCCTAGCTCTTTTGGCCGAGAAATTTTTGTTTTATGGAAATTTCAGGCGTTTTTCTGGCTATTTTGGCCAAGAAACTTAGATTCTAACAAATTTTCAGGCGTTTTCCGGTCTCTTTAGACCAGGAAACTCCCATTTTTTCGCTGAGAATCTCTCATTTTACAAGCTGTTTTGCGAGGTTTGCTTGTTAAACAACCATAAACCCCTTTTTTTGCCAACTTTCTCGCACTTAGGACCAAAAGACTCCAATTTTATTGGATTTTTGGAAGTTTATATGGGTTTTCCAAGAGAAAAAGTATATTGGGTGTTTTCCTGGCTCTTTTGGCCATGAAACTTTTAATTTATGTAAATTTTGGGCGTTTTTCCAGCTGTTTCGACCAAGAAACTTAGATTCTTTCAAATTTTCAAGTGTTTTTTGGTCTCTTTAGAACAAGAAACTCCTATTTTTCGCTAAGAATCTCTCATTCTACTAGCTGTTTGGGGAGGTTTCCTCGTTTATCAACCTTTTTTTTCCAACTTCCTCGCACTTTGGACCAAAAGACTCCAATTTTATTGGATTTATGGAAGTTTTTATGGTTCTTCCAAGTGAAAAAGAGTATGTAGGGCGTTTTCCTGGCTCTTTTGGCGGAGGAACTTTTAATTTATGTAAATTTCGGGCGTTTTATCTAAGAAACTTAGATTCTTTCAAATTTTCAAGTGGTTTTCGGTTTCTTTAGACCAAGAAACTCCCATTTTTCGCTAAGAATCTCTCATTCTACTAGCTGTTTTGGGAGCTTTCCTCGTTTATCAACTTTTTTTGCCTACTTCCTCGCAATTCGGAACAAAAGGCTCCAATTTTATTGGATTTTTGGAACTTTTTAAGGTTCTTTCAAATGAAAAAGAGTATATTGGGTGTTTTCTTGGCTCTTTTGGCCAAGGGACTTTTGTTTTAGGGAAAGTTCGGGCGTTTTTCTGGCTATTTCGGCCAAGAAACTTAGATTCTTTCAAATTTTCAGTTGTTTTTTGGTCTCTTTTGATCAAGAAACTTCCATTTTACCAGATTTTCAGTGTTTCTTTCACAATTAGAAGAGGGCCTGAATTAATATGGTCTGATAGCAGTCTTTGAAAGTTTTATTAAAAACTATTCACCCAGGGGCTTCACAGTCCTTTCCGCAGAGCAACCCTAGAACTACCCAAAAGAGGCCTTTTGCCATATTACCGCTGCTGTGGAGGCACCAATTTATTCCCAAAAGATGAATTTACTTGACCGACTATCCAAAAGGCAAAGCGGCTCGATTCTTAAAATTTCGCCTCCTTTCTTCCTAGATTTGTGAATTTTTCAAAAATATGGCGAGGTTTTTAGAAGCTGCTACAGGGAACAGGAAATCCATACTAACAGCCTCAAGCCATCTGAAGAGACAGATCATACTATATTTATAGTTTGGAGGTTTTTGAGTTTTCGCAGATTTTAACTTCTTGTTTTACCACGATTTAGGTCATTTTCAAAATTGTAAACAAAAATATTTACTTACGCCGCCCATCCAGAGTTGACAATGCACCATATTCGACATTTTGAGTTATTTTATAATATTAGACTATACAAAATAATGAATATTACGAACGATAAAATAACAGAGTGTTCGATAAAATATCAAATCTCATCTTATTTAATAAAAATGGAAACAAACTTTACAGACTTCAATGGCGATGGCCGCTATCTTTATAAGTATAACAATACTGCCAACTTTTGGGCACGTGGTTTCAAACTTTTCCCTCCAAAATAAAACGTCGACTACTAATGAAAAACACTTGAAAAAGCCTACAAAAACTGTAAATATTCTATATTTAGGTCAAATAAAACTCTTAAATAATCTGCTTTTTGGTTAAATTTTTTTGAGTTTATAAAAACTTATTTAATTTTTAAAATGGGGTGAAAATCAAGTTGGATTTTTGATAGTTTTCTTCGGTTTTTTTGACCAATAAACACGCATTTTACGATTTTTTTTTTGTCTCCCCCTTTTTTTCCTTCCGAAAAAGCTATACAAAATATTCCTTATCAAAGCAGCTGCTAGGCTTCCTGTGTTTGGAGCCTTTTTTGTAGGATTTTAGGGCGTTTTTCCAAATTTTTAGGCAGAAAATTCTATACTTTAGTACTATCTTAAGACGCCCTAATCAATTTTTCGCCTGAGAAACTATATTTATACATAATTTCCCAAGAAGTAAAGTTTTATTATTCACTGGCAGGCGAATAAAGAGTAGCACAATTAATGAACGTAGTAGTTTGAAGAGCTTCCAACGAAAACTTCCTTAGAGAGAAGTAAAAATATAGGAGGGGGAAGTATAACGGAGCGGGAAGTGTAACGGAGGGGGAAGTATAAGGGAGGGGAGGTATAACGGAGGGGGAAGTATAAGGGAGGGGAGGTATAACGGAGGGGGAAGTTTTTTTGTTTTTCAAACAATTTTCTAAGTGTTTTTTTTTTCCTAAAAATTTTCTAAGTATCACGGTAGAAATAATAGGTTTTTTTCCCTAGACCCGCCTCTCATAAAGGGTGGAAGCATGAAATTTCTCCCTACTAAATAAAATCATAATTAAAAAATGATATTTTTTTACTTCAAAAATTCGTAAAAAATATAAGAAGTCTTTGGTGAAAATCGGACCAACGGTCTGGCCGCAGCGTAGTTTTTAAAATTTCAAACGTGCATATCTCCGCCATTTTTTCGAAATTCAAAAATCGCCCTCGTTACTCTCTTATTCTCTGACTAAGGAAGATTTTGTGAAAATCGGTTCAAAACTGTGGCCCTGAAGAGCTACGGACGGCCAGCCGGCACCACAGACAAAGTTGAGATCAGTAAAGATCAATAATCGATTTGACCCTCCGGGGTCTGGAAGACCCTTCCCCAAAAACCCGACGCGGAGGGTATCACAATAACTTCTTTAAGATGTTAAAACCTGGTTTTCTTTGCCATATATCTTGGCTGTTTTTGGCCAATCAGCCTGAAATTTTCAGGGTTTTCTTAGGTCATATTTGAGAAGATAACTTTGAAGTCTATCAACCACAGGTAACCGAAATACAGGTATTTGAAAACCATTTTGCTAGAAGGAAAGATGTTGTGTTACTCTCCAAAACGAATTTTAAACATGTTTGTCTTAGGTGCCAGCCGGACGTCCTTTAACGCCGCAGTTTCTGGTCACTTTTTGATAAATGGAAGTCTCCAGGAACTGCGCCAGGTGACTAAAATCGATAAACTTCAAGGACATCTAGTCATGATAAATTATAAACAAAAAACTTCTTTAAGAAAAAAATATCCATTCAAAATCATTGTTTATTGTCTTGACCTTAATTCTTTGAGGAGTCCAAACAATAGCTACAGAAGAAGGTTTAAAACGACTTTCATGTCAATATCATTGTTTAGCTTTAATAAATATAAATTGGTACAAATAGTAGCTTGTTACAAATAAGTTTATCTTACAATAATTGTGCTACATATAAATAAATAGGATAACAAACGGGATGAAAAATTAAAAACGAATTGTAGAAATGATTTTAAATATATAATTCAGCCAGAATATGAAAAGAGAAAATACAACTACAGAAAAGTTTTTCGCAAAACAAAGTTTTTTTTTTCCCAAGTACAAAATTTTCTATACATACCAATTTTAGGAAGTACACAAGACTGAGCAAAACATAAAAAAATAATAATAATTACCTTTTACAAGATTATAATTATGATACGGTAAATGCCATGTAACACGACTCCATTTTATTATTTAAATTTATAGATTGTGTGTATTCCGCCACTAGAGAACAGCATACGATCGCGAAAAATTAACCATTTGCAAAAAAAAAACTCGAAAATGATGGTTTGCAAACGGAGGAGTTAGGCGAA
This sequence comes from Orius insidiosus, assembly GCA_014119065.1. Classification (NCBI taxonomy): domain Eukaryota; kingdom Metazoa; phylum Arthropoda; class Insecta; order Hemiptera; family Anthocoridae; genus Orius; species Orius insidiosus. Next base: position 27,615 of record JACGAQ010001043.1, read on the forward strand.
AAATCGAAATCAGCCAAAAAGGGATTTAGATCCCGTTTAATTTTATTATAAATTAATATTTCAGCCTCGTTTTAAAAACGTAATTACAAACATTAATATTTAAAAACAAATAAAAAGAAAAAAAAAAGAAAAAAAAAACCACACCGCGTTCGTCTCTGACTAGTAGAGAGTGTACGCAGACTCGGACATAACACAATCTCACAGCAGTTTAACAGAAAGGAAACTTTTAAAATTTATAATTTACGTTTTGGTTTTTGGATTCACTTTTATTGTAAAATATTTTAGTTTTAATTTTATAATAATACATAATGTAGATAAAGTCCAACTCCTCTGCGCATGTAATTTTAATTAATGGTTTGCGAGTATGTCGTTGAGTTGTTTTTACTGTCTGTCCGTTGCGCGCAGCTTTTCTTCCACAGCTTCTTGTGACGCTTCAGACAAATCTGTTGCCTAAAAGAAAAAATTAGAAAAAAAACAAAGAATACAATAATTGATAAATTACCTGAATATACTTCTGAACTCCTACTAATGACTTCTTAAGTGCGTCGAAGCTGGAAGAGTACAACATCTTCTTCTTAACTTTGGCTGTGTCAGGGCACCAGGACATGAGGAAGAGCTTCTGCTTCTTCGAAGCCTCGGAAGTCCCTTGACATTGATGTGTATATTCAAAGTCGAAAAGTCCGTAGCGGCATTCGCCAGTACCTCCTTTCTGTAAGTCTTCAAGGAACTGGTCGTACGCTGCATTCCTATCACCTGAACAGAAAAAAACATGTCAATCTCCTCAGAAGAATCCTATTGGCTCAAATCCAACAGGTGTTAATTTAAGATCTGATCAATCCTTTTATTGATTTAAAACTTGAAAAGTGAAACCGCTCAAAATTAGTGACGAGACGCCTATTTTTGTTGGTCTCATTCTATTTTTGGATGAAGAACGTTTTAAGTCGGGCGGTTTTTTAAAAATAAAAAAAATTTCTTACCAACAACTTCGACGTCTATTTGTTTCTCATCCCTGATATAGAAGACTACATAACGATGTTTTTTATCTTTTTTTATTTCTTCATAAGTGGTCTTACAGGCATCGGATACAGTTACTCCTGAAGCCTAAAAAAAAAAAAAAATTAGGTAATTAATTGTAATTGATAAGTTTTGTGTTGGGAGTTGTGCCAGGAGTGTAAACTTGATATTTCTTTTAGGGGCAAAGCAAATTCTCAGTTTCTTTCGAGAAAACGTTTTAATTCCAATTGTCTTTGTTTCATAACGTGGGAAAATTCGGGACGTAACTTATTTTCACTTTTGCCCTTCTTCTGTCACTATCTTTTAAAAAACTGGATCGATTTTTGAAAATAGGATAAAGTACTAGTTTAAAGAGCTTCCAACAAAAACTTCCTTAAAGAGAAGGAACAATATAGGAGGGGGATGTATAACGGAGATGAAACGTAAGGAGGGGGGAGTATAACGGAGAGGAAACTTAAGGACGGGGAAGTATAACGGAGAGGAAACTTAAGGACGGGGAAGTATAACGGGAGGAAACTTAAGGAGGGGAAGTATAACGGGGAGGAAACTTAAGGAGGGGGCATTATAACGGGAGGAAACTTAAGGAGGGGGCAGTATAACGGAGAGGAAACTTAAGGACGGGGAAGTATAACGGAGAGGAAACTTAAGGACGGGGAAGTATAACGGAGAGGAAACTTAAGGACGGGGAAGTATAACGGGAGGAAACTTAAGGAGGGGGAAGTATAACGGGGAGGAAACTTAAGGAGGGGCATTATAACGGGGAGGAAACTTAAGGAGGGGGCAGTATAACGGAGAGGAAACTTAAGGACGGGGAAGTATAACGGAGAGGAAACTTAAGGGAGGGAAGTATAACGGAGAGGAAACTTAAGGACGGGGAAGTATAACGGAGAGGAAACTTAAGGAGGGGGCAGTATAACGGAGAGGAAACTTAAGGACGGGGAAGTATAACGGAGAGGAAACTTAAGGACGGGGAAGTATAAGGGTGGAAATTTAAGGAGGGGAAAGTATAACGGAGAGGAAACTTAAGGAGGGGGAAGTAAAACGGAGAGGAAACTTAAGGAAGGGGAAGTACAAGGGGAGGAAATTTAAGGAGGGGAAGTATAACGGAGAGGAAACTTAAGGAAGGGGAAGTATAAGGGGAGTAAATTTAAGGATGGGCAGTACAACGGAGAGGAAACTTAAGGACGGGGAAGTATAAGGGGAGGAGATTTAAGGAGGGGCAGTATAACGGAGAGGAAACTTAAGGACGGGGGCAGTATAACGGAGAGGAACTTAAGGACGGGGAAGTATAAGGGGTGGAAATTTAAGGAGGGGAAAGTATAACGGAGAGGAAACTTAAGGAGGGGAAGTAAACGGAGAGGAAACTTAAGGAAGGGGAAGTACAAGGGGAGGAAATTTAAGGAGGGGGAAGTATAACGGAGAGGAAACTTAAGGAAGAGGAAGTATAAGGGGGAGTAAATTTAAGGATGGGCAGTACAACGGAGAGGAAACTTAAGGACGGGGAAGTATAAGGGGAGGAGATTTAAGGAGGGGCAGTTTAACGGAGAGGAAACTTAAGGACGGGGGCAGTATAACGGAGAGGAACTTAAGGACGGGGAAGTATAAGGGGGAGGAAATTTAAGGAGGGGAAGTATAACGGAGAGGAAACTTAAGGACGGGGGCAGTACAACGGAGAGGAAACTTAAGGCGGGGAAGTATAAGGGGGAGGAAATTTAAGGATGGGCAGTACAACGGAGAGGAAACTTAAGGACGGGGAAGTATAAGGGGAGGAAATTTAAGGAGGGGCAGTATAACGGAGAGGAAACTTAAGGACGGGGCAGTACAACGGAGAGGAAACTTAAGGCGGGGGAAGTATAACGTGGAGGAAACTTAAAGAGGGGAAGTATAACGGAGAGGAAATTAAAGGAAGGGAAGTATAACGGAGAGAAAAGGAGGGGGAAGTATATATTTTTTAAGTATCAAGGTGGAAACGGACTTTTTGCCAAGGGATTTCAAGGTATACCTCTATTGCAATTGGTGGAAGTATCTAATTTCTCCCTACTAAAATTTTTTTTGTATCTTCCTTAAAGAAATATTTTAACGTGCATATTTCCGCCATTTTTTTCGTAATTCAAAAATCACCCACGTAAATTTCAGTTTCCTCGAGTGAGGAAGATGGTGTACAAATTTTGAACAAATCTGGTGACAATTGTGGCCGTAAAGTGTTCCGGAAAAAATGCTACGGCCGGCCACAGACACTCGATTTGACCCAACGGGGTCTGGAAGACCCTTCCCCAAAAACCAAACATGGATGGTATAACAATAACTTCTTTAAAGAAGTTGAACGGACATTTCGTGCCGACGTAAATAAGAGAGGCCGGAGGCAATTAGCCATTTGCTCTTCTTCGGTTCCCGTTACTAATCAGTGCCCCTTGAAGAAATTCGGGGTTTAAAACGAGAAAAGAAAATTGGAGCCTTTAATCAATTTCATGATTCACACCAATCACTAACAGGCCACAGAAAGACAACACTGTAATTTCTGGTTTTTGACCACACAATTTCCTCTCGAAAAATCCCAGGAATTGAAAAATAAAAATTGTTTTATAAGGAAAATATAGAATAGACACTCCAGACTAATTGAACGAATGACCTTAACACCTGGAATATGAAATAAGAAGAAAGGAATTTCATTTTCAATAGGAAAAAAACCTTTTTTTCCCCCATTTTGACTGAAAATACCTTAAAAGTTGTCAACAAAAATTTATTGCATGATTTCACACACAAATGCAACATCTGCGGAGGCAGATGTGTTTTTATAGGAAACGTCGATATTCCGTCTGTCAAGTAAAAAAAAATTTCTATAATCTTTCGATGAGTTGCAATGGGAAATTGAGGGCAATCAACTTCCCTTAGATGGTCCTCGTCCGGCTCTGACGCCTTATTTAGTTATAAACCTGACGACAGACAAGGACGCATTTCAAAAAGGTTAACACAAATTCTAGAAGCTTATTTATGTAAAAAATTAAATAAGAGAGAGGTTCAGTGACATTAAAAATAGACAGAAAAACTCCCCACATGGCTCAAAGCGGGAGGGGAGCTCCACCCTTTCAGGATTTTTTGTCACGTTCATCCTCCCGTGGATTCAACCCTGATGCCTTTCATGACTAACAAACATTTCAACCTAATAGTTAGAAGAGCTTCCAACGAAACCTTCCATAAAGGGAAGTACCAATATGGGAGGGGAAGTATAAAGGAGGGGGAAGTATAAGGGAGGGGAAGATTAAGGAGGTCTTTTAAGTTTAATGAGTATTTTAACTCTTTAAGCCTTAACATGTCCCTCTCGCTAAGGGTGGAAGTATGAAATTTCTCCCTACTAAAAAAATTTTTGTACACCAAAAATTCGTCAAAAATATGAGGAGTATTTTTTGATGAAACAACAGTCGGCCGCAGCGAATTTTTAAAAAATTCTAATTTTCAGGAACACTTTTCCTTTTTGTTCACCGACTAAGGAAAATTGTGTGAAAATCGGTTGAAAACTGTGGCCGTAAAGTTTTCCAGAAAAAAATGCTACGGCCGGCCGGTACCACAGACAAAGTTGAAATCGGTATAGAAATCGAATTGACCCAACGGGGTCTGGAAGACCCCCAAAAACCCGAAGAGTAAAATAATAACTTCTTTAAGTTTAAAACAGGTGGGTTTGTCTTTTCAGTTTATTCTAAACAAGTTATTTGAACGAATTGAGTTTCTAATCGCCCTGAAACGAGATAGTGGAGTAACCAGACACCAAATTCTGGTGTTTTATACAGATAGAAACGTTGTTTATTGCTGGATGGTTTGGGGAGAAGCCAAGAGGAAGAAAAAAACAACTTTTTTTATCTTAACGCACAGATTACCCTTCATTTCACCGTGTTTCCAATTAAAAGTGTCGCAATTTTTATCGCGAAGATTCGGTCACGAGTGTGAGCAATACGGTGTGACTCACGTTTTCTCCGGAATGTAACCCGAGGCAACAAATACGAAACGTCAATACACGCCATTCTTAAGAATCTAGGATATGAATGATAGCAGGAGCTTCACAGGTTGGTACGCCTGGCAGAGCTGAATAAAGGTCAAGAAGCACTTAAGAGTTCAATTAATCAAGAGCTCAGGTGTGCAAGATAGCTACCGGCAATAAGTTATCTCGTGGGTTTTAACCGACTATTAGCCCAGCAATTCCAGGCCGTTGGCGTCTATATTTAACCGAAAGATCACCATGAATTAGGGCAAACTTCACCAGAAGCTGGCGATGGTACATCCCTGACCTTTGCTGTCATTTGTTGCTGGAACACAGCCCTGCCCTCCGCAAACGTCGGTCTAGGGCAAACTTCATTGCATTCCAGTAGCTGACTATGGAATGTCCCCCGACGCTGTTATCTTTTGTTTTGATTGTCCAGTCAGTCAAGATAGGTTAAGTGTTTGGATACTTTTCACTTTATTTGTAAAGGCTTTCGATATTTTGAATTATGATTGAGGAAAACAAGACTGAATCGCGACGTCTACTCGGTCGATGCACTTCATGACTCCTGGGATACCAATCGCGCAATTATGAAGACCTCTTCATTTTTAGCAGAAAATTCGCAAGCAAGTGTTTAAGATCACGTCAGGACATCCACGATTGCCAACTTAAACTTGAAAATCCTTGCATTAAAATTGAAATCCTCATCACAAAATTTTAGTCATAAGTCAAAAATAAGACATCATTCTTGGCAAAGATCTTTTATGAGCAAAAAACTTGTTATTTCTGAACCCCAACCTTGCATAACAGAAAAATATTAAAATTTTAAAAAACCTTAAAATTTTTAAAAGGAATCCTCAAAAACAAGGAGGCGTTGAACTCCTTATTTTTACAAAATTTTCAAATAAATTTCATTGATTTTCAAGTGTACTTCAGAAATAAAAATTCTATATTTAATTTTTGAATGATGTAGGATTTTTAGGAGGTCATCGGACGCATAATTTCAGTTTTTTTGGAACAGCGAAGACGTGAATAATCTATAATAAGATAACAGATTCTCAAAACATCAAAAAAGACGTCATTTGACTAAAAAGTAATAATAAAACTTGAAAAGACAAGTTTTAAAATAATTTTTTTGTAATTCTCGAAAGCGGTGAGAGGAATGACTCATTCCCGTCCCGGTGAGTCACCTCAAACGGCTTTTACCTCCAAAATTCAAATCGTCCTTCACGATAACGAGAGTTTAATGTTGGGATTTTGTTTTTGTAAATCGTGAAAAACCGATCGAGTCAATGACTGGAAATGCGAATTCCATCCTCCTACCAGAACAATCAGAAAATCCTGGCTAACCACAGGAAATTCATTGAACTTGAAAAACTATCAAAATAAGAAAATTGAATTTTTGTGATCAGGATGCTCTGAGGCCTAAGTAGACTCCTCAAAACATGATCCGGCATATTTTATGTGATTGATACTATGAAAAAAGTGACCCAATTTTTAAAGTTACGCTGGGGTGCGCTCCAGGCAGGCATTTTTGTGGAAACCCGATACTTTTTTTTTCTGTGGGCAATAAGTGATCGTAATTAATCCTCAGAGCATCCTGATTATTTTTTCTTTTATTAATACTCTTTTTGAAATCTCCCCTCCCGCAAAAATGGCCTAAATCTAAGTAGGTAAACTCCAGGCATTTTGATGGAAACTCGATACTTTCAGATTTTTTGAAACATCAAAAGATGTTCCAGGTACGGCTCGATGCTCAGCTTCACCCAGAAGCTTCCCACCCAACCCCTTCATAATTTTTTCCGGGCAAAAGAATTTTCTAATTTTTTTATTAAATTTAGGGCCCTTTTTTCCCCCAAAATTAAATTTGAATTATTAAAAATTATCGCAATTTTACAATAATGGAAAATTGAATAGTTTTATGAACGAAAAGACATTAAAAATTAAAAATTTGAACTTTATTTATTTTAAATAACTTTTTGTGTTTTTTGTTCAAAACTTTTGAGGCATCGCTAATGAACCGGATAACCGTCACAACTCAAGAAATAAACAAAGTCGGCGTAGAAGCCTCAAAGAAATAAAAAATTGAATTTTCCACTTTTCAAAAATGTTGTTTTCGCGTGAAAAACAAAGGCGACGGTTCAAAGAAACGTGAGAATAAAGGGGATTGAACTCTCGAAAAATGGCGGAGCCGGCATGCACTCGGGTTAAAATACAAAGGCGTGTAGTTAACGTGGAAATAAAGACGGGAAAAAAGGATAAAATTAAAAGATTTAAAAAACTAGAAAATTAAAAACTCACCATGGCCTTTATGCGGTATCCGTATAGGGTCTTAAATTAAATTCAAAAGCTCAAATAATTCACTAAAGAATCCGTAAGTCTAGCGTGACACGGTTGAGAGGAGAAGTGGTGGTGGAGGTGGCCGCACTCGGGACTTTTCACTGCCAACACGATCGAATCCCCGGTTAAAATTCATTCGTACCTTTTCGGGAGGGGTTCTCCACTCTCATGTATTCATACGCCAAAGCGTCCTTTTTTTCCCCACCCCAAACAAATAAAATTATTAATTTACATTTTTTTATATTTAAAAAATAATTTTGTTTTAAAATTGTTTAAAAATCCATTTTTAATCAACTAAAATAATAAAAAGTTAAGTTTTTTAAGTTAAAAAAGTAGGGACTACTTTCTTATCAGGTTGAACCTTAGTCATTCCGTTATCTATAAATTTCCCACCCAAAATCATTTTTCTCCATAAAAGGACATTTTGAATAAAAAGACATTTGAAAATAAAAATAAATATTTAAGAAAGAATTATTTTTAAAAAAAATTGAGAGATAAAAAATTGTAAACTTTTTGCGTGAGCGAGAGGGGAGACGGGAGCGAAAGTGAGAGAGATGAAAGGCGTTCGGGACGTCCGACGACCAATCAAAATAAAGATTTGGGGGATATTGCCTTATATGGTCAAGAGGGAAGGAACTCCTCAAGAAAGAAATTCAATTGTTGGACAAATTATTTTAATGAACTACCGCATTACGTGATTTTACTTAATCATTTTAAGAACCATTTAAAAGAAACTTTCGGTCCTTTTATTCCTTTTTAAACCTTCCTGCTTCGAGAAAAAAAAATTTTGGTCAAAATCGGTCCAGAAGTTCCGGAGAAAACTCAAACTCTCAACAATTTTCGATTTAAAATCTTCTTTATGATTAGCAAAAAAAGTCCTAGATGTATGGCTCAAAGTGCAGGAAAGAGCCAGGAATTATTTGTATGAATCTATATGAAATTATAGCTTTGTTCCAACCGCAGTTTGAAACTCCTGGAGCATGCGCAGAAGGATCTGCACGTCATGTTGACGTCGTTCAAATCTGAAGTCATCTCACGTCAATTTTGACGTGCAGATCCTTCTGCGCATGCTCCAGGAGTTTCAAACGGTTGGAACAAAGCTAATATGAATAGAAAGGCTTTAAAATTACAATATTTTAGAATAAAGAGATTTATTAAGATAATAAAAGTCATATTTCCCCATGAAAAGGTCCCAAAAATTGGCGTAATATTTTAAAAAGGCTAAAAATCACTTTATAAAATGCCATATCTTTAATAAAGCCCTTAAAATGGGTTAAACTGGAATTCCCAGGTCCTTAAACTCCTAAAATGACTTTAATCTAGCTCAAAATGGATTAAAATAAATAAAATGCTATTTTTTCGATGATGAAGGTCCAAAAATTGATTTAAACTTGTAAAAAGGCTAAAAATCAGCAATAAAAATGCCATAATTAAGTCCTTAAAATTGGGTTATTAGAATTTTTTTCAACGTCATTTATAATTGAAGATGCTTAAAGGGGATTAATCTCTTTTAAGCATCTTTTTAATAAAATATCATTTATTCTTATCAAAGTTGAATGTTGAAAAAATTCCAGTTTAGATAAGCATTTTACTCAATTTTAAGGGCTTTCTTTTTAAGTTAATTTTTTCCCTTTGATTACGACTGTAATCGTATTTTTTTGAGATTACAGAGGTCTTAAAAACACAACTTGTGCAACTTTTTTCATTAAGGATGAGTCATTATAGAAAGTTAAGTTTTTTTATCACTGAAAAGAAAATGTCCTCTAAAACTAAAATAAGAACGACATAAATGAACATTGTATTGTTTATTTCGTTATATCGATATTTAATTCTAATTATATACAAAACAAAATTTGAACTAAAGTAGGAGAAATTTTCAAAGTTTTCAATAACACAATAAATGAAAATTGAATATCAGATATTCAAGATAGGAAATCAAAATTGGCGTTTAGATCACAATTTGAATATAAAACTTTTTTTGTTCGTAACTAAACAAAATAAAACTTAAAAGCTAAAGGTCTGAATTTCAAACGCTCTAATGTCCTAATAAAAAAAATTATCACTTTATTTACAAAAGAATAAATTAATTTAAATAAGTGTTTTTTTAGATCATCCCTCGTTTTTTCTTAAACGCTTCAAGATTGAGCGATCTTTTAGGGCCGGTGTCTTTCACGACGATCGTCGATTTTGGTGCCATGCTTACAGTGTTGTCTAAAAAACAAAGGTAAATTTTGGAATATTTTGAAATTTTATATTTACTTGTGACTTCGACGTCAAGGTCGATATCGAAATCGTGGGCAGAAAATAAGTCATCAGTCTTCGCATTGAGAGGATTGTCTTTAAGTTCAGCCGGTTTGTCTTTGCCTTGCGCGGCCAAGTCTTTTTGTCCATTGGTTGCAATCTAAAAGAAAAAGGAGATAAAAATATTTTTTCAATAAATTCTATTTGATAAAAGGAGTATTTCGTCGTGAAGATGCAACATTTTTGGTGGTTGAACTGCTTTCTGAGGTTTTTTACAAAACTAAGTTAACCGCGGTAGATTTCGCTTCATATTCAATAAAAATCTCATTTTACCCAAAATGCGAGCACGCATCTTCAACGACAATAAGTAAAGTAAAAAATACTACAGGCTCGAGAGGTGCATCAGGTTCTTCTTTAGCAAACGTCATTCTGGTTTTGTGCTTCGCCTGGTGAAAGGGTCGTCAATTTTTTCCCTTTGTTTGCTTAAGTTCTTCCTAAAAAAAACAATTAACAAAAAAATAAAAATCGAGTAAAAACATACTAGAATCGCCTTTTCAGCTTCTTCCACATTTTTCCTTCTGTTTCTGTTATTAATATAACTAATACTGGATATTGTCGAAGTACGTTTTTTATCTAATTCGTTCGCTCTTTCTTCTAACTGCGATATCTGTTGGTTTATTTTTCTCACTTCGTCGTCCTCATTTCTAAATTAAATGAGGTTACAAGTTATGGTTAAATAGAAGTTATACCTTTGCTGCGCCATATCCCTTTGTTTTATCAATTCTGTCTTCTTCATGGCATAATTATGTGGATTAGTCTTATACCTCTCCTTTTCTTTGATAATCTGTAAATTAATATGTGAAATAAACTATTAAAAATTTAAATAAATAACCTTTTCGATATCTTCTTCTTTAATTCGTAGATTAAAGCTTCTTTGATGTCTCTAACTTTTGTTTGTACATGATCTACTGTGGGAAGAGTTACGTTTTGTTTATCACAGGTGTCCTTCCATTTGAGAAATTCTGGCTCCGTAAATTCTTGATTGGAGATAAATTCAAGCCTGAAGACCCTTTCTTGAGTTCCATGCCTACAAATTTTTTAAACACGATTAGAAACAAAACTGGAACTTTAAAATTTTCAAAAAAGTGCTCATAAATTGGGTAAAAAAGGGGGTTTCTTACTAGAAAAGGCATGATTATTTTTCCCTTATAACAAAATCCAGAAAAACGCAATAAATTAAAAAGAGGTTTTCTATAAGAAAAAAAAAATCGAGGAAAATTTTGTAAATATCAAGGTAGAAAAAAGAAAAGTCCCCAGCTAGGCTACACGAAATGGGCGAGTGTATACGTGTCGACATAATGCGGTTCGCCATAAATTTGACCATAAAATAGCAGAAATCGCGAGTTACCGTTCAACATAAAAAATCTGCAACTCAACATAATGAAAATAGTCGAAAACGTTCACCATAATGCATTTGAACAAAATACATCTCACCATAGAAAAGTGATTTAACACTTGTCGTTTCGACATAAAATTTGTAGTTTCAACACGCAGTTGAACATAAAGGACATTTTCATTATAAAGAACTTGTCGTTTCGCCATAAAAACTGTTTCTGTCATTTGGGCATAATCCGTCTCACCATAAACTAGAGAGTAGAGACGCCTACTTTCGCCGTTTAAAACGCGATTACAGCGAAAAAAAAAAAATCTTAAAACTTGACAGTTCACCATAATGCAATTCGCACATCCTCGTAAGAGGAAAAAATCAACCCCCTTGTGAGCTGATCCCATTGGCTGCCTGCTTGCTTGTATGGTGAGATGATTTATGTTGAATTGCATTAGGGTGAACTGTCAAGTTTTAAGGTTTTTGTCGTTCCGCCATAATCACGTTTTAAACTGTAGGATTGCTCTTGGCTGTCCCTAGTTTATGGTGAGATGTATTATGCCCAAACGACAGAAACAGTGTTATGGCGAAACAACAAGTTTAAAGAGAGGCTTAATAGTGAGAAGCGTTATGGTGACTTGCATTTATTAAAAAGTCGTTTATGGCAAAACGCTTTGTGTTGAAATGCATTATGCTCAAAATTTTGAACTTGAGGGCTTTATGTTCAATTGCTTTCTGCCGAAATGCATTATGGTAAACTACAGATTTTTCATGTTGAAATACGGGGTTTTTATGTTTAACTGCTTTAGGGTGAAATGCATTATGTTGAACGGTGTTCTCCCAAAATGGGCATTGAACAGCCCAAATTTTGCCCAACTATCGAATTAATTTTTGCAAGAAGCAATGTTGAAAATTGCTTAAGATTGACGATTAGTACTGGAGTAGCCGAAAATTCGGTTATAAAGGAGAAGGCTCATTAGCCTATCTCAAATTAGGCCTAAAAGTAAAAAAATTGAAAAATTACCTGAGCCTTAGACCTTTATTAGTTCTAGTGTTGCCAAGTTGATAAATTTTCGAAGTTTCAACGACATCGCTAACTTCGGCCACTCGATAAACAGGTTTACCATTGTGGTTTCCAATGCCTATCCTTACGAAACAACCATGAACCACTCGTGGAAAAAACGGCAAATGAACCCTAAAAATAAAACTAAAAACAACAAACTCAAACTAAAAAAACTTACTTCTCCATTTTATGACGTGAAAGTCTGATTTGTTAATTCCTCATTTGTAGAATATATTGGACTTTTTTCGCTTTACTACTTTCCTCAGATCTAAAAAATAAAATAGAAAAAAAATCAAAAGATGAAAAAAAATTTTTACCGAGAATCGGAGTCTGAATCTGAAGAGCTGCTACTGGATCTTGATGAATCCTGTTTGATGCTGTCCCTTCGTTTATTATTAGGAGCAGAATCGCTGTCTGATCCGCTGTCATCGCTGTAGATGTCGCTTGCTTTAATTTAGTTTTGGAAGTAGCGTTTCCGCCGTCATCTTCAAAATCGCTGTCCAACCTCCTTTTACTCTCTTCTTCCTCCCTTCGCTTTTCTTCAGCCGCCTTTTGCATCTTTCTTTTTCCTCTAAACCAACAAAATAAAAATATAAACCAAAATTTTTAATATTTACCTCTTTCTCTTTTTTTCCCTCCTCGCCTTTAGAAGATTCATAGCATGAGCTTTTTTGTCCATTTTCCCTCGATTTTCTTCAACCTCTTTTACGTTCTTTGCTTCTTTCTTTTACATCTATTTTATTATCAGAATGCATTTTTTGACACCACTTCCTTTTTTTCTTCATCTCTTGTTTTTTGGCTAACCTGAGCTTCTTTTTATTTCAAACCTAAACAAAAACAATATTAATTTTTAAAAAAGAAAAAAAAAAAGACCTTTTTTTGATTTTTTCATGATTTAAATCCCATTTTATCTGAATTTAAAATTAAAACTAAAACGTTTACAGGAGAAACTTCGGTGAATCACAAAACCAATGATTTCTTAAGTTATTGAATTACCTAGTTTTCATTCTCTTTGTTCGACTCTTTTGAATATTTCTGTTCCCTTTCTTTTTCTGTCATTTTCGCCAGTCTCGCTCTGTCTTCTTCGTCACCCATTAAGTTTTCGTCGTATCCGTCGTTGAATTCATCTTCGCTGGAATCCGTAGAATCATCGGCGTCGTCGCCTGAATTCTCCGAAGGCGAAACTTCCCCTGTTTAAAATAAACATCGAATTAAGCTTTGAAAAGCAGAAAATAATAAAATAAACAGTTTTATGTGATTCAGCAAGTTTGAATGTTGGCTAACCTTCTTCAGGCTCGGAATGCTTGTTGTTCTTTTCAGCGGGTTCATCGTCACTGCTGTCCGACCCTGAAGACTTGATTTTTTGCTGTGTTTCTTCGATTTTTTCTTCTTTTTTCGATTTCCCCTTCGCGTCCCATTCAGCATCTGAGCCAGAACTGTCCGAATGAATACGCATTTGAAGGCTTTTTGGTCTGCACCTCGCCTTCTTCTTTGGTCGACTTTTTTCTTCGCCAATGAAAGGAGCTCCTAAACGTAAACAAAGAGATCATAATCATATTTACTTCTTCAAAAATAAAAAATACAATTTTTTCTTTTAAATAAGACGTATATAATGGGATTTCTTACGTTGTCTAGGTCAGAAGCACTGCTATCACTCGATGAGTCAGAATCAAGTAGAACTTGGACTTTTCGTTTCACCATTTTGAAATATACAAAAAGGACCAAAATAAATACTAACAATAAAAGTTTACGCAGGAAACACTTAAAATTAATAATATAGGTAGCGGCCACGATTCTTGTTTGGAAAACTAAACGTTTATCAGGAGAAACTTCGATGAATCACAAAACCAATGATTCATTCAAAAGTTATTGTATTACCTAGTTTTCATTATTTCTCTTTGTTCGACTCTTTTGAATATTTCTTGTTCCCTTTCTTTTTCTGTCATTTTCGCCAGTCTTGCTCTGTCTTCTTCGTCACCCATTAAGTTTCGTCGTATCCGTCGTTGAATTCTTCGCTGGAATCCGTAGAATCATCGGCGTCGTCGCCTGAATTCTCCGAAGGCGAAACTTCCCCTGTTTAAAATAAACATCGAATTAAGCTTTGAAAAGCAGAAAATAATAAAATAAACAGTTTATGTGATTCAGCAAGTTTGAATGTTGGCTAACCTTCTTCAGGCTCGGATGCTTGTTGTTCTTTTCAGCGGGTTCATCGTCACTGCTGTCCGACCCTGAAGACTTTGATTTTTTGCTGTGTTTCTTCGATTTTTTCTTCTTTTTCGATTTACCCTTCGCGTCCCATTCAGCATCAGAGCCAGAACTGTCCGAATCTGAATACGCATTTGAAGGCTTTTTGGTCTGAACCTCGCCTTCTTCTTTGGTCGACTTTTCTTCTTCGCCAATGAAAGGAGCTCCTAAACGTAAACAAAGAGATCATATTTACTTCTTCAAAATAAAAATAAACAATTTTTACTACGTCCAATCCGATTTGAGCAGACAAAACAGAGAGGAAATCGTTGAAGATGCATGCTATCTGCCATTTGGCAACTTTTCAGGAGAGACATAAAACTGAATCGTAGTCTTCAGATTTCAGATGTTATCATTTTTTTTTGGCGGTTGAACTGCTGTCTGATGAGTTTTTTACAAAACTAAGTTAACTGACGCCGCAGTAGATTTGCTTCATATTCAAAAAATCTCACTGCCCAAAATCTTCAACAACGATATGTATTATTCATATTCAAAAGCGTTAGTTGTATGAATGTGAATACATCCAACTCTGCAATTTAGGCACAAACAAAATTTAAGTTCATAAAAAACAGTGCTTACCCATTAGAACGAATTGAGGTATTTTTTTGGTGATTTTAAGAAGTTTTGCTACCTTTGGCTCATCACACAAAACGAAGACATTGTGGGTGATGAATAAATCAGAGCCTTTTCATATCTGGTACCTTCTAAAGCTAATTTGGCCGTGTATTTCGAGTAATGTTCAAGGTCCATTTGTTCCCTTTTGAACAAATTTTAGCCTATAAAATAATTTAAAAAAATGAAATTTTTGAAGTTTTAGACGTTACAGTAAATTGATCGTGACCATCAATCGGATTTTTATGAAAAAATGCGACCAATTTAGACTTTTCAAACTTCTGGAACATTTCTCTCGCGCCAAAATCTTTTCCAGTGGATTTTCCTTGAAGAAAATAATTTAATGATAAGATAAGAGATGAAATTTACTGGACGTTTTAGAGTTCTTATGAGTTCTTCGTATTTTTTGCATGTTAGAGAAGGCGGTTGATATCGAAGGCTCTTGCGATGTATACTGCGGTTGAGCAAGGCGAGAACTTTGCTCTTTCGTAATGTGGAGTACGAGGCTTCTGCACATTTACTTTTCGTTTCTTAATGCCTGAAGAGAAGGCTGCCATCGTACACACAGCAAACCTTAAAAAAGTCAGCAAAATACCAGCATTTCGTATCTGAACCTACCTTCTCGAACAAGATTCGCCATTACCTAAATTTACTAAAAATTCAACAAAAGTCTAAAATTACAAAAAACGCGTTATTTTGCTTTTATAAAATATTTGTGAAGTTTATTCTACTGAAGGTTATAGAAAAGGGGAAATAAAGGACAAACTGCACGTTTAACCGTGGCTGAGTTGATGCTTGGACCAAACAATTGAGTGTGGAAGTTTTTTTTATTTGGGAATTTTGTTCTACGTTTTTGATGGGAATTAAAGATAATATGATTTCTCTGCCCGAATCTACGCCAGGTATTTGTTAAATATTTAATTAATTTTTGAGTAAAATTTGTGAATTGGAGATAAAGCGTCTGCTCCAGCCATGTCCCTTTTTCGACCGGTCAACTCTTCTTGGCTTAGCCCCACTATTGAAAATCACGAACTGCAGGGTGCAAAAGTACTGGCCATGGAAGAATTTTTTTTTTTTTTTTTTGCCAGATAAATGCCAGGCCACACAGAACCGGCGTCAACATTCTGAATTTCTCCCTACTATAAAAAATTTTTTGCCCCCCAATAAATTCTATTTCATATAGAGTTTTGGCGAAAATTTGGTGAAGACGAGGCCAATGGTTCGGCAGTAGCAAATCAAACAAAGCTTTAGGCTGTCATTTTGCTTTCGAAGAAGTTTTATGTTAGTCGATAACTAATGATTCAGAATGTGTAGATTCTTAAATTTTGAATCTTTGAAAAAAAAAAATTAAGTTTCTAGGTCAATTCCAATGGATTTTAGTGCAAAATAACGCTTAATCTGTCATTTTTTAAGTTATTCGAATAGTTCATATAGTCTAATCAGCTTGAAATTTGGTGCAGATTACGAATCTCAAATAAAAAAGGGAATCTTGATTAATTTCCAAATTTGTTGGTGCAAATTTGGTGTGCAGGTGTCCCAAATCTCAAATAAAAAGGGAATCTTGATTAATTTCCAAATTTGTTTGGTGCAAATTTGGTGTGCAGGGTGTCCCAGGGCGACAATTACTTCGTTGTTGGTGCTAAAATGCCAAATTAAGCGTTATTTTGCACTAAAATCCATTGAAATTGACCTGAGAAACTTAATTTTTTTCTTCAAAGATTCAAACTATCACAAATTCAAACTCCTACATTCTGCATACAACCATTGCAATGAATTCTTCATCAAAAAAGAAGGGGAGTTTACATTTAACTTTTTTTTGTAGGAGAAAAATTACAGAAGTTATGCAGGGTGTTCCATCGTTGGGGCAAAATTCATTCCGAAAAAAAAGTTCTGCAATCCAAAAATGACCTAAGTATAAGTTGCTTAAAATTGAGTGCAGAATCATAAAAAAAAGCATAAAAACATAAGGTTCCCATTTAAAATAACGAACTTAGCACTTCTCTCTCTCCTGTATACCAAAACTAAATCTACCAATTGGAGTTGATTCCTTCTCCAAAAATAAGGGTTTACATTTAATTTTTTTCTAGGACCACTCTAGTTGGGACACCCTGTATATGAGCATCTTAAAATAGTGTAATAATTTTTTTTTCTAGATAAATAATTACTGGAACAACAGAAACACCAATGCATTAGCTGTAAGTATGTCGTTCTATTGTTATAAATTATTATTATTATTATTGTTATTATTTTATTTTATTTTTTTTAGGACTGGATGTCATTGAGGCATTTTCATACAAAAAACAAAAATTTGGCCATTGAAAACCCTGAAAATATCGTCGATAATTATATTTATGATTCTTTTAGCGAGATTGTCGTTTGCCATTTGAAG
The DNA here is from genome assembly GCA_014119065.1 of Orius insidiosus. Lineage (NCBI taxonomy): Eukaryota > Metazoa > Arthropoda > Insecta > Hemiptera > Anthocoridae > Orius > Orius insidiosus. Next base: position 44,875 of record JACGAQ010001043.1, read on the forward strand.
TGAGATGCGAATTTTTGGGAATATATTAATGATTTTCTAGGTGTATTTTGGTTGTCGAAAAATGATGTTGAAAGGGCGCATAATGAGCAAAATATGCTATTTCAAGGATTTATCCGGACTCTGCAGTACTACAAAGAAGAAAACTGGCTTCTTCCGTTGATGCATACGTTTTGCCTTGATTTAAGATTGCTTGCGAGCAAAGTGGACCAACAAGCCGTTGGTTCGAGGGAGGAAGGGGATGTCATCCCGACCAGCGGTGGTTCCGTGAAACCTCGTGAAGCTTTAGAAAAAGCGGCTGAGGCGATGATGACTTGCTTTAGAATCTGTTCATCTGATAAGTAAGTACGTCAAAAATGGAATTAGTTTCTAATTATTTTTTTTAGCGTTCTTCTGAACAAGATACCAAAAAATGGGGAATGTTGTCTCTTGTCAATCAACTTTTCAAACTTTATTTTCGGATAAACAAACTTCACTTGATGAAACCATTAATCCGAGCTATTGATTCTCACCTTTTAAGGATAAATTTCCTCTGAGTCAACAAATAACTTACAGATACTACGTTTGGGAGAAAAGCCATGTTTGATAGTGACTACAAATTAGGTATAGGGTTTCCCTTTTAGAGTGGACCAATAACTTTATGGCAAAGGATTTAGTCCTAGAAAAAATTAAGAACTGCTGTATAGTTGGGACACAATTTATTATTATATATTATTAATGTTTTTATATTTTATGTTTTTAGCCAATGAAAGTTTAACGTTTGCATTTCAAAGATGCCACAAGCTCTCAAAAAGGAATAAACATTTAATCCTAATATACTTGATTCCTCTAAAAATTCTTTTGGGTTTTCTACCGAAAAAGAGTCTTTTAGAAAAGTACGATTTGCTCCAGCTCTGGGAAGTTGGAGAAGCAGTGAGAACAGGAAATGCTAAGAAATTAAGCGAGGCTATTGAAATCCATCAAAATTTTTTCATCAAAAGTGGCATTTATTTGATTCTCGAACGGTTGAGAATGGTCATCTACCGTAATTTATTCAAAAAAGTGTAAGTTGGATTATTTTTTTGAGGTTTTGATTTCTTTTTAGGTATTTGATTGCCAATAATCCGGTGTTGACGCTGGAAGATCTGCTTATTGCCGTACGGTTTTCGGAAGGTGAAGATATCGAACTTGAAGAAGCGAATTGCATTCTGGCCAACTTAATCATCAGGGTAAAGTCAAGGGTTATATCTCCATACGCATCAAAAAGTCGTTTTAAGCAAAGTCGACGCTTTTCCAAGACTGAGCACTCTGGGACAGTGAATTTTGTAATTTTTTATAAATTAAAATTTGTTTTAAAATATTCTAAATTAATTTATTTCTGTCACAAGTTTCATAGCTACACTAAGAAAATGTGGCCAAGAATAAGGTGTTTTCAGCATAAAAATTGAGAAAAACGTCCATAATTTTGCCGAAAGAGAGGTTTTCTTGGTGGAATGAGCTTATTATTGCGTTTCAGGGTTTTTGATGCTTGAAACGGAACTGTTGGGGGTTCTTCTACATCCCAGAAGTGATTTCGAGGCAAAAAATTGCAAAAAAATTTTGACCTAAAAACCCGTTTTTCTAGCTTATTATTGCGTTTCGGGGTTTTTGACGCTTCTAACGAACTGTTGGGGGTTCTTCTACATCCCAAAAATTTCGACCTAAAACCCGTTTTTCTCGCTTATTATTGCGTTTCAGGGTTTTCGACGCTTGAAACGGAACTTGGGGGTTCTTCTACATTTGGGGTTTTTGATGCTTGAAACGGAACTGTTGGGAATTCTTCTACATCCCAGAAGTGATTTCGAGGGAAAAAATTGCAAAAAAAATTTTCGACCAAAAAAAACCGTTTTTTCGCTTATTATTGCGTTTCGGGGTTTTTGACGCTTCAAACGGAACTGTTGGGGTTCTTCTACATCCCAGAAGTGATTTCGAGGCAAAAAATCGCAAAAAATTTTTGACCTAAAAACCCGTTTTTCTCGCTTATTATTGCGTTTCAGGGGTTTTTGACGCTTCAAACGGAACTGTTGGGGGTTCTTCTACATCCCAGAAGTGATTTCGAGGGAAAAAAATTGCAAAAAAAATTTCGACCAAAAACCCGTTTTTCTCGCTTATTATTGCGTTTCAGGGGTTTTTGACGCTTCAAACGGAACTGTTGGGGGTTCTTCTACATTTGGGGTTTTTGATGCTTGAAACGAAGTGATTCTTCGAGGGAAAAAATTGCAAAAAAAATTTTCGACCAAAAAACCGTTTTTTTCGCTTATTATTGCGTTTCGGGGTTTTTGACGCTTCAAACGGAACTGTTGGGGGTTCTTCTACATCCCAGAAGTGATTTCTAGGGAAAAAATTGCAAAAAAAATTTTCGACCAAAAAAAAACCGTTTTTCCGCTTATTATTGCGTTTCGGGGTTTTTGACGCTTCTAACGGAACTGTTGGGGGTTCTTCTACATCCCAGAAGTGATTTCGAGGGAAAAAATTGCAAAAAAAATTTCGACCAAAAACCCGTTTTTCTCGCTATTATTGCGTTTCAGGGGTTTTGACGCTTCAAACGGAACTGTTGGGGGTTCTTCTACATTTGGGGTTTTTGATGCTTGAAACGGAACTGTTGGGAATTCTTCTACATCCCAGAAGTGATTTCGAGGGAAAAAATTGCAAAAAAAATTTTCGACCAAAAAAACCGTTTTTTTCGCTTATTATTGCGTTTCGGGGTTTTTGACGCTTCAAACGGAACTGTTGGGGTTCTTCTACATCCCAGAAGTGATTTCTAGGGAAAAAATTGCAAAAAAAATTTTCGACCAAAAAAAACCGTTTTTCTCGCTTATTATTGCGTTTCGGGGTTTTTGACGCTTCTAACGGAACTGTTGGGGGTTCTTCTACATCCCAGAAGTGATTTCGAGGGAAAAAATTGCAAAAAAAATTTCGACCTAAAAACCCGTTTTTCTCGCTTATTATTGCGTTTCAGGGGTTTTCGACGCTTGAAACGGAACTGTTGGGGGTTCTTCTACATTTGGGGTTTTGATGCTTGAAACGGAACTGTTGGGAATTCTTCTACATCCCAGAAGTGATTTCGAGGAAAAAATTGCAAAAAAATTTTCGACCAAAAAAACCGTTTTTCTCGCTTATTATTGCGTTTCGGGGTTTTTGACGCTTCAAACGGAACTGTTGGGGGTTCTTCTACATCCCAGAAGTGATTTCGAGGCAAAAAATTGCAAAAAAAATTTCGACCTAAAAACCCGTTTTTCTCGCTTATTATTGCGTTTCAGGGGTTTTCGACGCTTGAAACGGAACTGTGGGGTTCTTCTACATCCCAGAAGTGATTTCGAGGCAAAAAAATTTTCGACCTAAAAATCCTTTTTTCTCGCTTATTAGTTACATGTCTCATAGACCGCCGTCGACCGCAGTAGACCTGGTCTATAGACCGTTTCTAGAGACAAGGTCTACCAGTGTGTACGCGGTTCTACGTAGAGTCTGTAGACATGCATCCTTTCCGAAATTCTAAGGATTTCAGGATCTTAAGGATTTTGCGACGCCGCCAAGGCGACCTTAAAAACGGGAGCACGGGCGCTTCATCTCTCCTCAAATTTTCTTTTGTCATACTAAGCCCGCAAGACGGCGCTCATGTTGGTTTAGTATCTAAGCGCCTCGATATTCAAAGAGACCCTGATTTTGTTATAGGTAGGCCTTTTTTTTGGAACAAAATTTTTTATCGCATCAATAAAAATTAAATTAAAAAAAAGGACTCACTATTCTCTATTTTGACGAGATCATCATATTCATGACGAGAGGTTTTTATAAAGAATCTATTGGACTACGTTCTCATTATGGAATGAAGTTGAAATTAGAAAATCAGGTTTGCCAACTTACGACGAATTGCTAAAAATCGACCTCTTTTCTCTATTTTGACGAGATCATCTTAATTATGGTTTTTATGAAGAATCGAATGAACTACGTCCTCGCCCCCCCCGTACTAACGTACTAACGCCCCCAGCCACTTAGCCATTGCCTCCCATCACCCAAATTTGCTTAACGCCCCCCAGTATCTTCCCAGCGTCCTCAGGGAGGCGGTACCGCCCCCGTGGAGAATGACGTCTTTAAATACAAAAAAAGTTGCCCAAATCGCAGCATTACCAGCATTCTATGCATCACCATCCCCACCAGAGGAACCCCATTTTCTGGTAGTTTTCATCAAACGTGTTGCATTCAATGGATTGGAACTTCCCTTTAAATGCAACGATCAATTTTCAGCCCACAGGGCAATAAAAACTGCTTGGAAAACCATTTATTTCGTTAAAATATTACATATTATGTAGGTACTTCATTTTAAATAGAAATCATACTTTAGACTGATAGGTCAAAATAAAAAAAAAGTTCAATAGAAATAATTAAAGAAAATGATAGTACGGCTAAGAACAAAAGTACCTACTAATTACGATAAAATTTTTAAGAGGACGACCAATATTAGGAAGGATTAGGTAAATGATTAATTTATTGACGAAATTAACAATAGAAGCATTGGGTTGGTCTTATGAGGTTAATTATGGAAAGAATATAATCTCTTTGCGGTTTGTCCTGTTTTTTATTGAATTAGTTATAATCTTATTGTTGCTTTTAACTTTGTCGTCCTCTTCAAAACGACCTCTTCATCCCCGCTATAAAATCTTCGTAGCTCATGGGAATTGCTCGCCTGGAAAATAAATATAATACGTTATAAGAAAAGGGAGTCCTTATTGCCTTAAAAAAGATTGTTAGACCTAAATGAAGGAAAAAAAAAATAGCTTACATAAATTGACTTCTTTTGCGGTTTATATTATTTCTCTTGGTGTCATAATCTTCCACGCTTTCATCTGGTCTAAAAATTAAAATAATTATAATTTAAACGTTATAAATAAAAGGATGTACATCGAATTTGGTGGTGGTTGTCCCATATAGAAAGGCGACCTTTTTGCCGAAATTCCCCGACACCGTGGGGCAAACGGGTACTTCCTGAGAAATAAAAAATTAAAATTCTGATTAACTTATAAAATTGACGTACATGCAATTGATTAATTCCCCATTTTTTCCGACCACCTGTGACTGCGATGTCCTCACGATAGCCAGAACGAGGAGGAGGACGAAGCAAACCCAAAAACAATAAGAGGCCGTCACTCTGTTCCTCGACATCCTAAAAACAAAAATCGGATGCATGAAAAAAAAAATAAATAAGGGCCTTCGTTTGTCAGGATCTGTTGATTTTTTTAAATTTTACTATCCTTTGATAGCTTGTATGTCAATTTTTTTTTAGAATCCGAAATGCCTGAGGGTGCTCGCCTTTCCTTCTAAAATAACAGATCTTTCCTTGTTGTTTTTATAACAAAGTCAAATCGGATTTACCTCAGTTATTTTCATGCGTAGCCAATTTAATCTCTTGAATTTTTTTTTAACTTCATCAATTTTTTGTTAATATTTAGAAGGGATAAAAAAAATCTGTGATTTTTTTGTGATGCATTTTGATAATTTAAAAACCGTTATTTGAGGGTATTCCGAAAAAAAAAACCTTTCGCTCTTTTTAAACTTCGCTAAAAACGTAAATTTATTTTAAAAATAATTTTTTTCACGCGATGAAAAAAGTAGTGTTACAAAGGATTTTCTTGATTGAAAATCTTCCCTACGTCAACCGATACCACACGACAGAAAATCAGACTTTTTCTCACAAAGGACTAAAGAAAACCTTTTTTAAAACAATTTTTTTTTTCAAGTTTTGTCTTAATTTTTTCTAATTGAGATTTTCAAAGGATTTTGCTAAAAAGCACGGTTGCTCCACAGGTGGGTGCATTTTTAAATCCATTTTTAAAATTCTTTTAGGAAACTTGGGCATTTGAGGAAGAGAGGCAATAAACAGGAATATTTCACGACCGGTTTGGACCTAAAAGATATCATCAGGTGACTGTTTTCCTCTCAAATTTTACTGTGGACATTACTGCGACATGACTGCAGTAAGGAACGACACCTATCTACGTATTATTTTAATTAAGTTAATTTCATCTTTAAAAAAATAGAAACAATGAATTTCGTTATGAGATGAACAGATATGAACGTGACATATTAAATCTTTGTGAAACGTGTTAAATTCGTACTGTAGACAGTTAATTCCATGAAAATAACGGTAAGCCAACTTCCCCCAATTCTCCCCTTACGTAATCGAATCTTTTTTTAAATACAGATTTTTTTTAAGTAGGTAGCAACTGCTTTTTAATGTAAATGTAACTTTTCTTTGGTGTAATATTACGCAGTGTTAATTTCGTATGTTAGACGTAAAAAAGAGACGTTAAATGAAGCGTGATAATCTCAAGTATTTACATTCCTCCTTTTATGTCTCAGATCTTTTGAAATAAAACGCCCTTCATAAGTCGGCCCTAAATAAGTCGGCATTAAGTTAAACTCAAGATTTATAATTCCACTTTAATTATAAACCAAGTAAATTAGGAAGAGGAAAAAGAGAGGAAAAAGGTTAGCCCCCTGTGGGATTCGATCCTACGACCTCTGGATTTCTAGCCCATGTGTTCCATTTGCTAAGTGGGTTAAATACGGAAGATTAGAACCTAGATTATAGGTTTTATACAACTTGTTTCCCCATAGTTGGTCGGCTAGAAACAAAGAGGTCGTAGGTTCACATCTCTCTGGTGATCAAACTTTATTCCGCTCTTTTTCCTCTGTTGAATTTACTCGGTGTATAACAGAATTAAAATTCCATCATTGGTAATCCGACCAATTAACATCCAGATTTATGATTCCCCCCTTTAAAATACGCGATCCTTTTTTCTTTCTCATTATAGAAACTAATCACAGTCAATAACGCGAATGGCTTGTTTTCCATTGATTAGATTGGTTCGAAAAGTCTCACCCGAAGTTCTAACTTATACGAAGTGCGGTCAAATTGAAGAACTTCGGGATAATTTAATTTATTCCAAATCGGGAATGATTTGTTTTGACTATTTGTCAGTGACATTTTCGTATTTGGCAGTCTTCGTTGTTTGTTGCCTTATTTATAAATAAAACACAATCAATATTATCCCAAATATTATAAAAATTTATTACTTTTTTTCAAGTTTGTTTTTAATTCTCTGATTCGAGTCAGGAAAACTTGTGAACTCAAACAATCTTGAATTCAAGACAAACTTCAAGTTCTCTACTTGACGATTTTTTTTCGAATGTTAAAATTTAAAATTAGAGTTACAATTTACTGCCGAAATCAAAGAGGATTTTTTTTTCGTATGAAAACAAATTGGTACATTAGCATATAAATTAAATTACAAGTTTATGAGATTTTTGTAGTCACGAGTTTTATCGGAAAGCCATGAAAAACGTCTTTTTTTCAATAAAAAAAAATAAATGATTTAAAATTCACTTTTATCTGTTTTACAGTTTTAGATGCAGTTATCAATTTTTTTTTCTGGGGTTCAAGTGCTTGTTAAATCATTGAATTATATCTTCTACGCGAAGATATTTTTAAAAAACCATTCAATAAAAGAGAGAGGGTTAGTCCATCGAACGAAAAATGACGTAAAAGAGTTTTTCCAAATTTTTAGACTTCACACATTGAGGTTTATGATGAGAAGCTTTTTATCAAAAAATGATAAGTTATTGAGTGTCAAAGTTCACCTGTCTCTTATGTAAAATCTTTGAGACAAAAAAAAATCTTATATGACAGTGCGGGGACATTGTCTCAATATTATTTATTGCTTTTTTTGTATTAAAAAAAAAGTTAAAAAGAAAAAGGTGAGCCTGTTTGGTACACATAGGTCATGAATGATGGATCGGGATGGACCGAAAGTAGCTTTGTGACCAATAAAATCGTGTTAAGTCCGCTCAAAGTAGAAACTTCGTCAACCTCCCTTATTTTGTCGGCATTTTAGGGACGATAAATTTCAAAGACCTAAAAGTGTATTCCTATCTATTAATTTTTTACGGGGAGGGGGCGCGATTGTTTCCGTTTTTAAACAATACTACTGGGCTGTAGAACATTTTTTGATAAAAATTATAGTAAATATGTTGCAATGACATCTCAAAATTTATATTTATTTATATTAATACTAAAACCACTGTCATTTCATACAAGGGAAGAATTTTCATTAAAGGAAGAAATTTTTTTGGGAATCTTTCATTTTTAAGTTTCATCTCAATTTTGTTCGACCCATTCCCCCCCGCTTACAGTAACAAAGTGTCCAAACTTTTTATTTTTAGCGATCTCGGAGAATTTTTTCCTTAAACTTACTTTTATTATTTATGACCCTTTACCTTTCCAATTTTCATGTCAAATTTTCAAATAAGGACACATTTCATTATTTGATTTTTAGGGAGATGAGAAATTTTTTTTAAGCTTATAGCGTGTATATATAATCTATATAATTTTCTTTTCTTTCTATATAATCTCAATGTATATATAATCTTTACTTTAAAAAAAGATTTATTGTTTATTATTGATTCTTTATGAAACATTAAAACTATGATAAAACAGTAGTGAGAAAAAGTCTATTTAAATGCTGTCACGCAGAATTAAATTGTATACAATTTTAAACTTGCAATTTCCTTTCTAATAAAAACTTTTCATCTATTTTCCTATGATAAATTACGAAATCTCGTTTCTGCAAGCACTAACATTTCCTTGTTTTGAGAATGTTTTAATTCTCTCTTAACTGTTGCTTCGTGTTTGTTAAATTAGATGTATATGGCCGGCCAAACTTGATGTTATTACTTCATGATTTTGAAAACAGGACTAATTTTTTAAAACCCACTTATTATACACTAAAAAGAAGCAAAAAGCTTAATTTTTGCATAAGCTTAACAATTTTGCTCTTAATAATTTTTTATTATTATTGGATTATTACCTATTATTTTCATTTTAAAATGTATGTATTTGTCTAATAGATACGTTGGAGGTACCAGTTTTACGGGGAGGTATCAGAATAAAATAATATTAATTTCTTTTAATTTAATAACATTTTTGAAACTAATAATTTTTTGAATGCCGACTTTTTTTTTAAATTTAGGTTTTCTGCATATTTAGGGAGAACATTTATTTATAAATAAAATAGGGATTGGAATTTTTAATATTTACTTACTCGTGTGTCGTTACGTTGAACAATGAAGGTATGGGTAAAAGTGTTTCGGATTTATATACCTATACTAAGACCTCATCCGCGCTCATGCGCCACCCTGAATCCTTAACATAAAACGTAGATGGGTAAATTGAAACTAAAAATTATAATTAATATCGTTTTTAATATAAAATGAAAAGGTTCAAGTGCAATCATAGTAATTAAACACGTTATTGCAAAAAAAGTAATAATTAAATTTTTATTTACTTTATATTTATTTAACTTTTCCTGCTTTGTTTTCTGGTTATTTTCTTTTTGGAATGTTCAAAAATGTAGAATAACGTTTCAGATTATTATTTCTTTTTTTTGGTTTCGGACTTGCGTTAGCTAGAGAAAACTACGGAATCTTGATGACTCTTTCCCAGAGACCTTGATATGGAGGGTGTCACAATGACTTCTCTTTGATGAAGTAATAAGAAATGTTTATTTTGGTTACCTTTTTCCCATCACATAAACCTGCGAAGCGCTTTTCCCTTTGACTTTTAGTTTCAACAGTTTTGTCAACAGTGGAGTTTTGTGTTTGTGTTATGTTTGTTGTTTAGGTGACTAATTTAAAAATAATTGTACCCAAAAATTGAAAAAACATAATTTTTTATTAAAATTCTTGAGTTTAAAGATGTAAAAAGTACGGCAACTAATTTTCAACTGAAGTTTTTTTTCTCTTTTTATAGGAATCAAAAAGCGTTAATATTGCCCTTTTTCCTCGTTCGTAATTTTTCGGATTGCTTCGTCCACTCAGCTAAATGAAAAATCACATCGCAATACAGGATACTTAACTTCTGATACTTTTTCATCCAGAGATGTCTAAAATAAAATTTTTCTTTTCAAAAAAACTATACTTTTTCATCGATTTTACAGCAATAGCGTTAGAAAACAAGATGGATTTTAGAGATTCATTTGCATTCAGGAAAAGTAAAAGATTTTTGACGATTCATGAAAATCATTCGAAGGAACTATTTTTGTGTTTAAGTGCGTGTTTTATTACAATTTGCCGTTTTATAACCTTATGTTGCTAATTTCCCTCATATTGGACGCATCATAAAATATTTATTGTAAGTCACAAAGTGGGGCTTTAAAAATTAATTATCTCATATAAAATTTCATCTCAAAAAAGAAAAAAAAATCTTCCTAATAAATAAAGTTAGCGACTTATTTGGATATTTTTATGTTAACTTTCTCAAAGAGAAGTTATTGTGACACCCTCCATATCACGGGGAAAGGCTCTTCCAGATCCCATAGAAGGAATGGAACTTACCGACCCTGAAGTTGTCTATGGTGCCGACCGTCCGTACTGGGCGCCCTTCGTTCAATCTTTAAAGCTCAAGATGTTAAAATTTTTTTTCTTTAAAATAAAATAGTGTTAACGAGAATTTTGGGTTCCTCAAAGAGAAGTCAGTTTATTTTTTTGAGCGCGAAGGAATTTAAAAATATCCCGGTTGATGATTAACAGTTTAAGTTTCTTTCTCAATCAATCATCAGCGATTAAAAGTCGTATGTGACGTCGGATATGGAACATTGAACATTATAATAGATGTAAATCTATACGGGAGGAACTCCCCCACGCTTGAAAATCTCCCGGTTAAGACTTAACGGGGTAAATACTAAATACCCGAAAATGGGATCCTAGGGGTGATCTAATCCTAAAGCCTAAGCTTTAACTAATCACCATTTGTCCTTATTATTATATAACTAATCTACAGAGGAGGAAATTAACGACGCTTAAAGTTTTTGTTATATGAATTTTTTGTGAAGATGAACGGTGGGCAAAACAGACATATTAGTTTCAAAAATCAGGAATCCAAACTTTAAGGAAGCAGACCCGTCGTGTGGCGGGCCCCATTTTTCTAATGAAGTCAGAACGCCTTTTATAATTCAGATGTGCCGTGCCGCTAATTTTATCGCTAACCGTAATTTACTGAAACATTAGTAAAAACGTTAAATTTTAGCCCTTACATTTGGAGGAGAAAAAAAAACCTTTAAATGGGCCCAAAATTTACAAGTATGCGAAAAGTCCCAATTCTATAAATAATAAGTAGAGTCATAATTGGTTTTAAATCGTTATGTTAGGAAAATTCCTATCGATTTCTAAAAATTAGGGTTTTACAGCCCCCCCCCCCCAAATAACTACCAAGTGGTGGCAGCGCGACGTCGCTAATCTTCTACGTCGCTAAACTCTACGAAATTTTGAGGCGAAAATTTTTATCTTGTCTCACTCCAGCTCACGGTGGGGAAAAAAGTGGTTGAAATTTTTCGTTTTTGATTGAAATATTATAAATCAAGATGTTGTTTCTGGGGTTCTCCATGTTAGAAAAACGTCATTTTTTATGAAGTTTTTTTTTCTTTTTAATTTTGGTTGGAGTAAATTTTCGAAATCTCCGTGGTAATCAAGTCGATGGAATTCGGCAAGTTGTTTCCACCCGGAAACGTCATTTTCAACAAAAACCCCAAAGCAAAAAAAAGTACTTTAATTAATCCCACTACTCTTCAACCAAAATTACAATTTATCGTCCCCAATTTAAAAATCTGATATCGTCACCCCTTGAAGGATTAAAATACGTTTTTTTTTGTTGCTCATTTATAAACAGGCGCCAGACGATACTTATCACCATATTTATTTTAAAAATAAATTATGCCAAAAACAAATTAAGAATTAAGAATCTATTGAGTTCATACAAACTGCAAAAAAAAATCCCTCTATCTTTTTGTAACATTTTTTTACAAAGAAAAACCCTCATAAAGGCTCTAATTACATTAATTTAACCGCCTTTTCTCTTCGACATTTTTCCCTGCGACGCACTTGTTCTCTCGATAATTCTAGACCAGGGATTATTCAAAATAAAATAAAACTTTTTTAAAATTATATTTTACAAGGGAAAACAATGATAGGAACTCTACATTTTAATAAAATAACTTAGCACATTTTTTTTCACACAAAACCTTTTCTCTATTTAAGTGTTCAATTATTTCATATAAATACAAGTATAAAGTTTGAACAAATACATATACAAATGACATGACACTAATAAGGCGCTCGATTAAAAAAACAGATTTGCTGTTTTTAATAATCGTATTCAGAATTAACAGCTTTACCTTTTTTTTTGGGAAGGGGGAATCGTCGTGATATGAAGAAATGAATTTTTCACAAAAAAATTTTTTTTAAAGAGCTCTCTGGTAGCATAGAAAAACAACTTCGTACAACGACGTAAAAATTGAATTGTAATAATTTTTATGAACAACAATTAATTGGGGAGGACGTCAGAAGGACTCTTGGAGGGGTGGTTAGCGCGCTCGAATGTCAATTAAGAGGTCCAGGGTTCGAATCCGAACTCGTGGAATTTTAGCTTTTTCTGAATTTTCGGCGCATTTCTATTTGACGTCCTAAATATTTTTAAATATCAACCCAGTTAAAGGTTGTTCTTGAAAGTAGATAAAAGAAAACAATTAGTCAATCCCTTAGGCTGGCCATAAAAAAAGGGATAAGAATAAAAATTGTAAAGGTACATTTAACAGTTTGTACATTCAGGTTGCCCTCTAAATCTAGCTATAACTTTTTTAAAATTATTATTCATTTGAAAATTGCCAAAAAAAATTAGGGCACCCTAATTTAAACACTATGTACAAATAACAACGCTCTACATTTTAGAAACTCCAATGAATTTTTGGTCTAACGAAATAAAAGAGTCAGTCTAAACTTTGTCTACAAAAGCCTCCTTTGGCCGTAAAGCTTATTCAGCCTATAAATTTTTGATTGTATTTCAACAGCCGCTAATATTTTAGAAACTGAAAATTAAAAAATTATCACCCTGCGTGACAGAGGCCCTTTTTTCCCAGAAACTTTAACGAAATTTAGAAAAATATAAATAAATTACATAATTAACAATTTTTATTGTCCGTCACTTTTAATATTACTCCTCTTTCTAATTTGGACGAGACTTATAATTGTCATTTGGATTAATCGACTTTAAAAATTGTCGTTTTCTATTTTTTTCTAATACTTTCCTTTAATTAAGCAATGATATTTTATATAATGAGAGTTTTGTGCTTGATTCTATTTTGCCTACGCCGTTTACACTTTATAATTTGATTTTCGTAAATAATTGAATTTCTGAATGATAATGTATGCAGGATAATAAATTAATTAAATAAGAACAGAAAATTTTTCAAAAGAAATTTTAAGGGGGAAGTGTCGTCAAAGATGCAAGAAGGCCCCGGTGTAACGTTTTATTTTTTGCTTTTTTCAATTTAATTTAGAGGTGACCAGCTGAGTCCTCTAGAGGAGTATTAGGTATGATTTCTTGAGGCCACAATTTTACGAGTTTTTTTTAGAAAAGATGATATGATTTTTATTATAAATTATTTTTCTATTGGTCCTTTCATTTCTAAATTATTTAATTAAGATAGAATTCTACATACATTTCATAGAAAATTGTTTTAACGAATATTATTTGTGAAAAATTTCCTTCCCCTTTTACATTTTCTTAGCGTTGAAAGGTGAATGCGGGCTCTGGCCTCGTTGGAGAAATCAATGGTACGGAAGGTCGTAAAAGGGGATGCCACATCGCGACAGGTTTTCTCAGGGATGCTATCATCTGCGACCAGTGGGAAAGAGCTTTACCCCCCACGTGACATCCGACGATCACATGGCCGACCACTTCGCCCGTGTCGTTCTCCGCCACAGTCACACGTAGCTCAACAGACTAAAAAAACTCATAAAAATTAAAAACTTAAAAAATTTTTTACTTGTAAAACGCTATTGGGCACATTAAACATCATCGCTCATTAAATATCGGGCTAGCGTCGTTCTTTTTCGTTTGCGTTCTTTTTTTATGAACTTTTTTACCATTTTTTAATAAGTAAACCTGAAATAAATTTAGAAATCTTTAATTAAATTTAAGAAAAATTACTTTCACATAAGGATCTGCAGTCGTTTGTGAAAACTTGAGATTTCTAGCCCTTATAATGACGACAGTTAATCTCTCAGCAGTCGGAAGATAGCTTAGTGAAAACAATATTTCACCTAAAGCGTTTTCTTTCTGCGAAAAAAAAATACAGAAAATTAATTAGTGGGAAAGCTTCAGGTCTCTGATATGTGTTGAAAAATGACTTCTTCATGCTTTCGCGTTGAATTATAATTTTCAAGAAGGGGTTTTGGGGAAGGAGAGTTCATTGACGTGTTTCATTGAGATGTAGCTATGAAAGAAATCGATGAAAAAGCAAACTGTAGAGCACGTTCTTGGCACATTCTCAAGTTTTCCGATAAAGGGATTCCCACGATAACAACTTAACTTGGTAACTTCATAATCTTTGATAAATGAACGATAAGAATAAACAGATGTATTTTATATAAAAATAAGTCTTAAAAATATGGCTGCTTAAAGAATCCAAACATGAATCGTGAACGTCTTTTAGAAATATATTGTGGATCATAGACAATTTGAAGATTTTGGAAAAATGCAGTCGGAAAATGCGAAGGAAGGTTTTATAAAGGACATAGTGAGCGAAGTGGTCGATGACGCGATAGCCACGTCTTTTCTGCGTCCAACATTCGAGTCCGCTTCCATCACGCCGGCGAGCTCCGATATAAAAGACCTTGGAAATCTTCAGAAAATAAGAAAGCAATAGAAGGACCTTCAGGATTATCGATGAAGTATAAATGAAGACTTATTTCAAAATTAAAGTTTAAAAAGAAATGTTTTTTTTTGTCATATGTTCTCTTACGGTTTCTGTATGATGAAGTGTTAGCCATGTTGTGATCGGCTGGCGCGTCGGGACGTCGGCGAGATGCAAATTGCTTGCCCCAAAAGAGTATTACCTTCTCGTTTCGCCCCATAGACTTGAAACATGACAGAACTCCGGCAAAAATCAGTCACTTCTAACCCAAAAAGGAATTTTTCTTTGTAACTCGGACTTCTGCTACTTCTGTAAGTCTTTAAAATTGATGATAGAATAATTTTTGATGTAAATAAACGTCTTTACTCTTGTTTGCATATCGGTTGTCCGAGTTGGAAGGAGATAAACGGATACGAATGTATCCATAAGGCCGTCCGGTGAAACTGGGTAGTCTCGACATACTAAATCTTTTGCTTCGATGACGTTCACAAGCAGATCGCCGCATTCACTGCAAAATTTTTGATAAAATTCTATCATTTTTAATTTTTTACCTATCATAGTCGATGCCTATGCAGAGATAGCCTGCGATGTTGGGCTCAACTAAATCTTGAGCGACGATTGAAGTGACGCTAGAGACGGAATCGCATGATATCGCACGTCCGAGAACAGGTACGCCTTCTGACGGATCCGGTACGTCGACATCCTGAAAGACAAAAATTAAACCAAATGTTATCAATGTGACGCACCTGACTGGTAGACTGGTTGTGCGACGATGGTTGTGGTATTGAATGCGCTCCTGCGATTTCGGGAGCTGGCCTTAAAGGCTGAGGAGGAATCGGTGAAGGAGGTTTCGCCCCTAAGAGAGCCCCCTCAGAATCCACCGATTCGAATCTTCGAAAAGACCCTGTCCAATCCAGCCTTATATCTGAATCTGAACCAACCTAAAAACAATACTTAAATCATTTCATCTCTATTTGGATACTTACTAAATAACCGTTAGCGTTATAATGGCCTTTAAGCCTCGTCAGAACAGCTTTCTCTTCTCTATTTGATGGAAGCCAGCGTATAAAATACGTGCAGAGATGACGGAATTTGAGGCAGAGCAGGAACAAAGCCAGACACGTGGCAAGAACCAGCACTGCCCCGAGGACTCCCATCACCTACAAAATTTCCAGATATAAATAATTCGAACAAATCAAAAGTGCCAAGCGTGGAAATGATTCAGTCCGCAGCATTTATGCGAGTATTTTTGGTGGGATCAAAACCAGGATTAAACTTTTATTCGAGCTCTAAAATTTTAGCTAAACTTTTTCTACAAGTTTAACGGTTTTCTGAAAAGAGTTTTAGCCACCCGTCATTGGACGGTTAGATCTGGCGTTCTGATTGGTCGATGACAATAAACTTGAATAAAAAGGCTTATAACCTTTCGATTTTATAATCTTAACGCTACACATTTACTCGTAGCCTCCCGTTCTACGTGAATATGTAATCCGTGTGACTAAAACTCTTGTTTGTTTTCACAATATTTTAATAAGAACATGAACTGCTCCTATCAAAAAGGCACCTGTTCAATTTAGTCCCGGTTTGAGCATTACAAATGTAATAATGAAAACCTTTGTTAGCTAAGCCTGGGGAAGGATGACATTATTATAGTTCAGTTCTTTTAATTAAACATGCACGATGATTTCATGCTCTGTGCACACGTTTTTAGATCAAAATGCTACATGTATGAGTATGCTACACATGATTTGACTCTTCTTTTTCATAGAAATTTTCCAGGCCAGAGCTTAAAGTGTGTTGCAGAACCGAGAACTAAGTGCTCGCCGAGGGGAACAAAGGGCCCCTTTTGTTTTAACCACGCTTACCGATCAGGACAATAGAAAAGTCCTCCCTTTTCTTTCAAAGGGAAAACGGGCTATTCTTACTCTCCGGCGACGACAATACGCCTTTTCGACGGTTTTAGGGAAGAAGGAAAAAAAAATGTGTTTTCTGTTTTTAAAACTTGAAAAAACTGTGGACGTGCTCAAGCATGATCTAAAAACTTCCAAGTCTACTGTGAAAACTTGGAAACTTACAAAGTCAAAACGTCCTTCTTTAAACGGTTCCATTTCTTTGCTAAAAAAATCGAATTTAAAAAAAAGACTAGTAATGATACGCTTTCTACAAAGGATGAAAAGGTGGGTGAATTAATAAGTAATAAAATGAAATCGTAAGGGATGAAGGCTTTATGTCGACCCCACCTGTTGCTACTAAAATAATGGCCGCTTTGAGACCCAAAGGCTTTCAGCGTTAATCAAAATCGCCTTAATTTTAGAAGCAGGAATTCTAACAATGTTTTAACAGAATAAAAAAAAATTCGCTTTTAAAGTCAGGCTCTTTTATTGATTAATTCCGTCAGATTAACTCCGTTGAATGCTCTGTTGAAAGGTTAGTTTAATGTCACATCGATCCCTGGGATGGTTTCAACTTTATCCTTTTATTCAAAGCTATTAATATGCAACGAGAGACTTTCAAATACTCCAAAGAAGAGAATAAAATCTATAAAATTAAATAAACGTCACCTGAGAGAGTGCACAAAATTAGACCTTTTTCAAATTATACCAAGTCCAATACCTACCTATGGAAGTGGATTTTTCTCCATATTAGCCACACAAAAACCCTGCACTTTTCAATTTAAAAATTTTGACGGCAAAACAATGCTTTTTATGTAGCGAATTTTGTCCTGGACCACTGAGTACATACCAATTTGAAAAAAATTAAATCAGATCAATTTTTGTTTCTCCCTCCCTCATACATATCTTCTGTCTCACAAAAATTTGCCACACTTTTTAACCAATAAAAGGGTTTAAAAAAATGATCCATACACTGAAGGCTACTTTGTTTTGACATTTCAAAAACGAGCTTTCGTATAATTTATGTAAATTTGAAATGGCCCTTCTTGCCGGTATGCCCTTGACGAACGCATACGGAATGACCCATTTACAACGTTATCGACGTTTCGACTAATGAGCTCGGTTTACCTCCTTCCATTTGAGTGGTCAGACTGTACATCGTTGAACTTTCTAAATCACGTTTGAAATCCTTCTCTTTCAACTTTAAAACATTTTTAAAAAACTACAATGAAAATTCAGAAAAAGAATTAATTTACACAAAAGTTTGAATTAAAAAAAGGGCCCTAAAAACAAACGAACTTGACAGACGTTTTAATTTGTCCGACCGTAAAAAACTCTTTTTACTCCTGCATAAACTCCCTCCTTTTTTTGTGTTCATGAAATTACTTCTCCTTAAATAACTCCGGAAGGTAGCTTAAAATTATATATTCTAAAATTACCATTTATGCTCAACAATTTCCTCAAACCAAAATCGCATGCGAAAAAAATATTCATCACAATTTACATGAAAAATTAAGGAAAGAAAACACGAAGGTTTTTATTGTGAACTTTATGATTAAAAGACCTCATTTTAATAAATAAGAACTGCAGTTTATTTTTTCACATGAGGTTATATAATAGGTTATGTTCGAAGATTGTTGTCTAAATTGATTTCTTTAATTTTTTTGAGATTCATTTTTATTGTTTTGTTTGTTGACGTTCATTTCCAATGAGAAAAACATTCGAAGCGTACCCAGGGAGTCGACGCTTACACAATATTGATCACACGGTTTCAACCTGTTGCATTGAGAAAAGGCACTCCCACTCTAAAATTCGGAATTTTTTAAATAATAAATATACTATAATATGCATGATTTATAATAATTTTTGTATAAATAATGTTTTTTGGGGAGGAAGAATAAAATGAAGAAATAGAAAAAATAAAATAAAATAAAAAATTTATTTGAATTTTTATGTTTTAATAAAAAATGATATTTTATTTAAAAAATTAATGTACTTACAGAGAAAGTTTAACATTGGATGGGATTGTCTGGGGGCAAGAGTTCTTCCCCACAGCTGTTTTAGTACTGTTTGGCCCGTAGTCGTTTTGGAATCGATGTCGAAAGGGTAAAAAGGGTGGCGCGGTTGTATGGTGAGTCTCGGGGTGTGCGCCGCCTTCCCGCACGGTTTCTCTTCGGTTGGGCGCCGGGTCGAGTTTTCTCGACGGCCCCGCAAGGTCGCGGAAACCTACCCCCACCCCGATCCGGTTGCCCTCTTACGCAATCTATGAAGGGGTACACCCCCCAGAAAGGGAAATCGATATTTCTGATCCCTGGAACTTAAATGAAAGCGGTTAAAGGTCGATGGCTATTTTATAAGTGTCGCCTTGAAGTTGTTTTCTTCACGCCTACAACGATTTTATGGGGTTTCAGTAAAAGATTTAAAAATAAAATTCTCACATATTCTTCGTTTATAATATCCAATATTGAAATATACGACTGACCTAGAAACAAGAGAATCCAATCAACTCTCTCGCTCCAAATCAATCATTTTACATTTCCGGCAGAGTAATCCCCGTGAATCCTCCATTCTACCTTTAAAAAAAGGTGGAAAAATCAACTTGATGTATACTCACAATATTTTTTTGGCAGTTTTCAGCCCTTTGTCTCTACGTTTATTACTGTCCATCTCTACCTCAGTTCAAGGAAGTGCTCTTAAGAATTGAAAGAGTCTTCTAATTTGCCGAAAAAAAAGTTGCTAAAATTGTGATGATTCATGTGGAATGGAATGTTGCCAGATATTTCGGGGAAAGGTGTCCGATTAATCTGGTTAACAGAATTAATTCTATGGATTTAATATGTTTTTCAAAGGTTTATTGCATAAAATAAATATATTTAGACCACTTAACGGGTATAGGGCAAACATAAACGTTTGAATTACGAACTTGAATTTACGTTGTTTGCTAGGTTAATTAAGTTTTAAAGACCCCCGGCCTTTGCTTGTTTTCCGTTTTAATCTTCTTCCCACGAATAAATTCGTAAGTAAGCATGACGAACGTTTTTATTGCCTTGTTGGGGGTCCGAATTTTTTTTTCGTATAAAACTTCGGCCATTTTCTCAGGTTTTATTTAGCGGAAACCTCCTTTTTACTTGATTTTAGGGCATTCCTTCGGATTTTCACCCGAGAAACCACATTTTTACTTGATTTTAGGGGATTTTTCTCGGCTTATTAACTGAGGACAACTTTTTACTTGATTTTATAGGAATCTCCTCGGCTATTCATCTGAGACCAACTTTTTCCTTCACTTTAGCTAATTTTCCTCGGCTTTTTTTTTCTAAAAACCAAATTTTACTTGATTTTAGGGAATTTCCCACTGCTTTTTACCTGAGAATCCAACTTGTAATTGATTTTAGGGTAATTTTCTCGGCTTTTCAACTGGGAAACCAACTTTTTACTTAATTGTATGGAATTTTCCTTAGCTTTTTATCTGAGAATCAGTAAAAATAACTTTTTAAAGCTTTTTATTTTCCTCAGCTTTTATTTGCAGAAAACTCCTTTTTAGATTTAAGGGCATTTTCTCGGCTTTTCACCAGAAAACCAAATTTTTACTTGATTTTAGGGAATTTTTCACTGCTTTTCACCTTAGAATCAACTTTTTACTTGATTTTAGGGCATTTTTCTAGGCTTTTCATCTGGGAAACCAACGTTTTATAGATTTTATGGCGTTTTCCTTGGCTTTTTATCTGAGAATCAGTGAAAACAGCTTTTAAAAAAAAATTTTTTGACCAAAAATTAAACCTGACTGTTTTAATTAGGTGAAGAAAATAAAATGAAGAAGCAATATCTTGAAGTTAATATGATTTTTCATTATTATTTTAACGTTATAGGGGGATAAAGTGAGGGGAAGGATTAGGGCTTCAATAAAGACGAATCTCTTGGTATATAAAGCTCCATTTTCGAGTCAGGTTGATCTGGGAAAAGGCGTTTGTTGGTATTCCTCCCGTCACCCGTCCTGACTTGATTAACCTTATCCCCGACGGTGGCACAAAACCCAATTCAAAACAATAACAACGTGTATTCTTTTAAAAAATCGATTTTTTATTTACCTAGTTTTTTGCGAACGCGGAAAAGAGATTTTCATTGTGAAAACGGAGAGCGGGGTGAGCGATGGCTTTTTATTGGCTCCGGTCACACGAATCCTTTCATTGTGCCAAATTAGAAAATAAATCCGAGTCGGACGTCGGAAGTTTCTCGTTCTTCCTTTTTCAAAAGTTTTACTCCGAAGTCAATTAGGAGGAAAAAATCTTTCTGTATTAATGGCTTTTTAACTTTGTTCATTTCTTTAATCAACAAGTTTTCTTATAAAGAAGAATAATCATAAAAAAATTTGGGCTTAAAAAAGTTTTTTTCTTACTTAGATTTGTTTTTAAAAAATTGGGAGCAAGTTGAATTATTGCCAGAAGATCAGTTACCACATAAAAGTAAATTATGTTAAGTAAACGCCCTACTTTGCTCATAATATTGTAGAATTCTAGAGCATTAAAAAGTCCGCTAATTCTTCCAAGATAGCATATAGTATTTCAAAAATGTTTATTTTCGGCTCAGTAATCTAGAAAAGGGTTTTAAATTAAATCTTCTGGATCATTTAAATAGAATTAAGAAGGCCTTGAGAGCTTTAACACTGCCCTTATCAAACTCAATGAAACTTTTAAGAGGCTAAAACCAAGGATGCTTGAGGCAATTCGGATTAAGTTTTCAGACTTCACGCTTTCCTTTGAGATAAAGGCAGTAGAAATGTTTTTTAAAAAGATTTTTTTGAACTAAAATATAAATTATAAAAGAGAAAAAAAATACTGGATCGAAGTAAATTTATTTTTCCCTCGGGGTAGAAAGTGTCATGAGTGGAAAATGAGTAGCTTCAGATGCAAGATTCCAAGGGGGAAAAAACCTGTGAAGAAATCATCAATACGCTTTCTGTTTTTAAACTCCGCGCCCTCCTTTTCTAATCTAATATTCCGCCCCTCTGATTTTTTCCTCCACCGATTTCCCCCTTCCCAATCGGCGTTTAACTCAATAAAAATAATAACCATTTTTGGAAGAAAAAATTTGTCAAAGCGTTGGGAAAAGCTGGTCGTTATATATACAACAAACAAGAAAACTCTTTGATGTGCGTCAACATTCCCTCTGACTGTATTTCTATACGAATTGGAACGTTGGCAAACTCACAACAGTGAAGCCAACAAACTGATAATTGAAATACACTGCTCTACTAAAGGTCCACTTGAGAACGACCCAAATTCACAAATATGATCCCGTCTCTCCCTTTTATATGATGAACTTCATTTTATGCAGCCACCGAAAGGTGAAACGTTTTTCCTTTAAAATTAATACAAAAGCTAAACAAATTTTAAGTTATTTATATGACAGTAAAATCAACCCCCTTGCGGAATACATACGCAATAAAAATTAGAATGTAAAAAAAATTTTTTTTAAGGTTTACTCATGTAGAAGCTACAAATTACAAAAAAACCATATATTGAGAAGAGTCTTTGAAAATCGGTTGTCCAGTCTTAAGAGAGGAAAATTCAAGAGAATGTCAGTGTTGCCGGCGCCGTTGAATATTTCCATTCAATTTTCATTGAAAAGTGAAAAAATTTTTACATCACTGATCTTGTTTAGCCATTTTTTAGGTCCTAAAAAAATGGCTTTCAGATAAAAAAAATGATGAAGCTGGCAACTTTTTCCCCCCATCAATTTGTTTCAACTGCGATTTAAAAAAGGAAAAGATTTAATACTTATTTTTTTCTTAAGAAAAAGTCTTATATCTGAAAAGACTTTTAGTTGAACAGTTATTAAGCTTTAAACTTGAAAAAATGAGGAAAAAAATTAGATGGGAAAAATAATGTCAAGCTTTTTTTTTTCTAGACTTTTAATACTATTTTTTATGACTTTTATTCTTTAAAACCATCATAAAAATAGTACTAAAACTTCCTTAATTAATTTAAAACTGGACCACCGTAGTTGGACAAATCCTAAAAGAATAAATAAATAATTTGAAACGTTAATTTATAAAATTTAAATTTTTTTTTTATAGATACAATAAATATTAACAAATTGTGTTATTAATCAATTTTGGTGTATAATTAATACAAACACTTTAATTATATTAATTTTTTCATGAGGTGGGAGGGTAGTAGAAATATAATAACTACAACGAACATTCCGCAACACCGAACGGTCTTGCGGGTTTAGTATATTCTCTACTGAATTTACGATAAATTTAATTAATATTCTATAGATACAATGAAATCATTGTGTAAAATTATACCCCAATCATTATGAAATATTTTTTAATTAAAATTTGAAATAAAACAGAATTGTTCCCGGATAATTTTCAACATTTAACTTCGTTAAAAGGATAAATGGTGCTAAATAAAATTTAAAAGTTTTTCTATTTAAAAAAATTCTGATGACCAGAATGCATCGCAATGAAAATAAGACTTTCGTTCACATGTTTTTTGGATGAGGAAAATGTTCTTTAGAGTTCAAAGGAAAGTTGGAGGACCTTTGATGTCAAAAGCTTGGTAGCCGAAAATATCTAAATTTAATAGATTATCGCTATTGTAGTGTAAATGTATGAACTAACAAGGAAGTTGATTGAAGTCCTATTTTCACCCCCATCCCCTTCATGTTATTATAGGAAACACGGTCTCATTTGTAGAGCGACCAACATCCCCCTTCCCATACACACTTCTCGTC
Source organism: Orius insidiosus (assembly GCA_014119065.1). Classification (NCBI taxonomy): domain Eukaryota; kingdom Metazoa; phylum Arthropoda; class Insecta; order Hemiptera; family Anthocoridae; genus Orius; species Orius insidiosus. The sequence goes on from JACGAQ010001043.1 coordinate 68,261, forward strand.
CTATCTAAGCCCCTAGAGGGGATGAAAGTTGCGGGGGTGTCGCAGGCATGCGCCCAAGAGGCACCCAACCTAGAAGCGTCTTTCCATTCATATCCGGGAAAAGCCTCGGGAACGACGGAAAACGAAAAATAGAGAGAGAAATAAAAGGTAAAGAACAACAAAAAAATGAAAACACGCTCATAAATTTTTAAAAAATCAACCAACGAAACACTGTATCAATAAAAAAAATCAAACATTCCAAATCACAAAATACTTTAAAAAAATGTCATTTATATTTTTTTACCATATTGTTTCACTAAATATTAATAAAAATGTCATTTCTACTTTTGAAAAAACTTTTTTTTTACTTCAATTCTGATACGCAAACTGTCACGGTTTCTCACACCATAATGAAGCATGTTTCTTGTAAAATGCATAGTAAATTTTATGTTTATCATAAAAACATTAATAAAACATAGCGCACAGAACTGAAAAGTTTCTTCAAAACTTTTTATCACTCTGCACATAATGTTATATTGCATGGAACGCTTGGTAAATTAAGGCAATATCAAAATGTGAAATTGATATAAAATTTTTGTTTTGTTTTTATTAGGTGGGTAAAGTGAGAATTTTATCGGGGGACATCTGCCGCTGGCATTTGGCTTGCATTAGGTAATTGAAGGGGTTACGTAATTAAACCTCCTGAGATAACGAGCTGTTATTCGATTTTTATAATTGGAGACGGGTTGCCTTTTGTCAGGTTAATCTTTTTTTTCCCTTCTGAAATATGGTATTTACCCATAAGTAAATAAATTAAAATAATAAGTAAGTAAAAGTATTTACTTAATACTGTTCCAAAATTCTCATAATTTTAACTGATTTTCGAGGTAAAAAGAAGCTGGTAAAAAGAGTTTGAAAAATTAAAATTTTAACTTTTTTGCGTTGATCAATGTGTCAATTTGTCAGCGTTCAGTTTTCGGCAACAGGGGAAAAAAAATTCGGGGTAGGCTATCAATTTTCTTGCGATCAGATACGGGGTTATAGATCGCCCATTTTATACAACCAAATCCGCTGAAATTTTCAAGAATCCCTATCATGATAAACTTTCTCAAAGAGGATGCCCTCGACTGTATAACTTAAAAGTTCTACGTAAATCGCTTTTTTTTTTTGTCTCAGAACCTATTTATTTGGATTCAAAACTATCTTTGGTACTTGCCCGTTTTGTTGCCTGGTTGGGCGAAGACTTAAATTTTTCTACCTTGTCATTACAAATTTTGTTTCGTTAGTAGAGATGAAAAATTATTAAATTGCCCCACTTTTAAGAAGTTCCCGCCGGGGCCAATACCTGACCAGTACACTTAATGTTGAGTTTATTTCATTACTGTCGTCACCATTAAAAAAATTTACTTTCCGAAGTAAATCATCGAAATACTCTCAAAAATTAACCTCGTTTCTCTAAAAATGTTTCTTAATTAAGGATTTTTAATTGGAATATTTTATTTTTAAGTTAAATTATTCAATTTTATGAAAACTTTTTTATTTTTTTAAGCTTCCATTTTTAGAATAATTTAGGAATGTTTTTCTCGAGAAGCGGAATTTCTCATGAAGGGCAAGATCATTTTAATGGCTCAATATTATGGCTACGAAATATATTCAACTTATTTTTTTTACTTATCGAAGTTATTGTCCGATTCTTGGGAGAGGGTACGGTGTTTTGGATGTTCCTGGGGGGTCGTCTGTTCTATATGGGCGAAGACTTTTATTTTTTCTACCTGAATACAATTTTTAAAAATAAGATTCTTACCCTCCTTTGAGAAAGTTAAAGTCCGGAGCCAGCTCCAATCAGCACGATAAAAAATAGTCCTAACTTTTGTTTGTATATTTAATTTTATTGTAGGGTGAAAAAAATTAAAAGCTTTTTCCAATAATAAAATATCATTTAATTACTACATTATAATAAAAATAAAACCGCCCTTAAAAATTTATATTTTACGTGGATAGTCTGGACACAAGGGTTTCACTTGAATAAAACTTTTATCTACGAACGCGTTTAGCGTTCCGCCCCGCCAAGCAAAACCCGCTCTCCCATGCAAAACCCCGAGATTTCGAGGAATTTAAAATGCGGACTAAAAGGGCTGGACATGGAGTAAAACTTGGCACCTAAAACAAGCTTACCTATGTAAGCGGAAAGCGGAAATGCTTCTGTTTAGCATATGAAATATAGGTAGGGGAAACTTGTCAAGAATAATTTATTCGATAATTTCATGCTAATCGAATCGAGAATTTCTCCTCCATAACTTTCCCTAACTTTATAGCGCACTTTATCAGACAAAAATGGAGATAGTTTTTTTTACACAGGAGTAAAAAGTATGTGGATGATCTCGTTTTACGTAATCTGGATTGCGCAATAAGAGAAGGAAAATGGGAAATCACGTTCCTGAAAACGTGAAATAGACACACAAAGGAGGAAAAAAGAATTAAATGTCTTAAGAATTCGTAGAAGGGGACAAAAATAAATTTAATTTTTTTTATAGAGATGAAAGGAAGGTTTGAAAAGATTTAGCTCTTAAAAAGTTAGTCCTTTTTATAAGGAATTAAAAATAAACTTATTAATTAACAGTTTCTTATTCTTTTTTAGGTCCTTTTTTACTAAAAAAATACAGCAGATTAACGAAATCAAAGAAAAATGCTGGTACGAGGTAGAAAGAATAAACATCTTCCTGGAACAATCAGGCAAAAAACATAATATTGATATTTAAAAATGTGCTAAAGAAAGAATTTTATAAAAGCACAGAAAAACGGGCGGAAAAGGGCAACCTCTATAAAGGAGAGGGTTGTGGGTCAGTTGGGAAGATCTACACCTGCAATCGTATTCTGGGAAATCGTTAAGACTTTTCCTCCCACTCATAATGACATACCAATTAGGACGTTAAAAAAAGCCTTTCCACTCGTAGCTCCACTTAATTTCTTGACGGAAACGTGCTTAGAAATTAGAGCCACCCCATGAATATGCAAATAGCTTGGATTCATGCTCTAGGAAAAGCATGAAAAATTCATGCGTTTTGTCTCTTATGTCTTTTTCGTATTTCTGGACGTTTCCATCATCATAAATAAAATAAAGCTTGGCGATCTACAATGGATCCTATATCAACAGACTCTTTAATAATAAAAATAAATATTTTCTTTCTAATAATAATTCAAAGTGGGATTTTTGTTGGATTTTGAGATGACAATCTGACAACGCCGTTAATTCTCAATTCTATTACCGCGATAAGAAGATTCTTACACCTAAAAACGTTGGTATAAAAAAAGTAGAACAACACGTCCCAGAGGAAAACTAGGGTTCTCGGGCAAAGAGCATTCGGGGGTTTACCCCAGACAATCTTTCCGAGGGACTCAAGGCCGGCTTTATCGAGTTTTCGTTTTTCCAACCGTAAATGAAACGACTATGGATACACCTTTATTTATTTACTTTTCCCTTACGTTTTTTAGATATAAAAATATTTGCGCTCTTAAGAAAAAGAGAAAAAAGAGAATAAAGATTTTTCGTTGAAAACTATTTTTATTTTTAAAAATTTCAGATGGTGGCTTCGGCGGTTTTGGGAGCGGCGACTGGAACAGGGCTCGCTCTCCTTGTCGCCATGACTTGGTTGTTTACCGCTATTATTCTTCAAGAAGGTAAAAAAATTAAAAAGAAACTTTTTAAACTAAAATTTTTTCAGATTGGAAAAGACTGGGGAGACGTCGAACGCTTCGGTGTCCCACAAGGGTGGGCGGTGAACAAACGAACGGCGACCGGAACAGGAAGCGGGAAGAAAAGTCAAGTATTGCGCCTCAGGGGAGTTACACGGTTAACCAAAAGGTATTATAAGAAAGTTTCTTTCTAACTTTTAAGAGATCCCCAAAAAAATCTCTCAAGATATAGTTTCCTGCCTCCTTTCTCTATAAATTTCTTTTAAATAATTCAGCATGACCGCTTTAAAATTTTAAAAAGGAAGCCATCAATTTTTTTCTCCGTTTAATTAAACCTTTTGAGCTTTTAACTTCAGTGATATTCTGAACATCGCTTTTATCCGAAGGTTTCAATGGTTTTAGTTTTTTTTTCTTTCATTTTTCAATAACCAACCAACGAAATCGTATTTCTAAAAGCTCGCTTCAAACTCAAATCGGTTCAACGATTTTTCGATTATTGGAACATCCCCGAACATCAAAAAGCGCTTTTTTTTGGGGGGGGGGGGAGCTGGAATATAAAAATGGCATACGGGGGGAGGAGCTTGGAATATAAAAATGGCATACGCAATATAAAAAAAATGTTATCTTAACTTTTTCCTATTTACATTTTATTCCTATTTTTTTCCCAAAACGTAATTTTTTAAGGAGCCAATTGTTCGTCAATATGCAATACACTTTAAAAAAGTTCAAACTTTATTTAGAAGGAAAAAAAATTGCCGGAAGCTGGAATTTGAACCCGTATATCTCAACCTCTAGTTCATTTTAAGCAAAGAACCACCCTATTTAAACCACCCCAAATCGTCGCGTTAGTTCTAACACCGGACAAGTCATTTTTCCAAGGTTTTCAGGAGAGCAAAATACGGATTAATTTCTCATTGGAATCAATGCATCACCTGTTGGCTAAATCGTGAACTACGCGTTTTCTGTTGGTAATAGGGTTAAACTACCAACGGAATTCGATTCTCCACTAAATTTACCATCAGAAACAATGCCTAACTCAAAATTGATAAAAAATGACTTATCCGATGTTAGAACTAATGCGACGAAGTTCGAAACACCCTAAAGATTTAAGAGTTTACGATTATAAATTAGACTGAAAAAAGTAAAATGGAGTTCTTATAACCCGGGAATAATTAGGACGACATTTTAATATAAACCTTCTAAAATAGTTAGGTCGAAAGTCGTTCAGAAATCCCCATTTTTAGTTATATACACCGTGATAATCTAATTGACATTTTAACTCCCCTTCTCACTCTTGACGCTCAAGTTTTAATTAAAGAAATAATTAGTTTAAAAAGTAATTAACTGCTCATCCCTGCAATTTATGTTTTTCTGGGTTTTTTGTTTTTAATTTTTAAAAGTTTTTCCCCCTTTAAACAACGTGCTACGATCTACGTGAAAAGTCATGGAACTGAAAAAAATGAGAGCTCTGTCGGAACTTGAACGATTCTTCGGCTCAATGTTTCCATCTACCAACCGTCTGCGGAACTAATGCGTGGGCGTTCATTAGGCTTTTAATCAATATTGTGGGTAAAATGTACTTCGCCGTTGTTAAAAATAGTTTTACCATTTCTAAAATACTCATATCTTTTAAAATGAAAAAATCTTTTAAAAATTCAGGCCCCTGAATTGCGGCTGCCTGTGATAACTTAGTGATATTAACAAAGTATGTGATATTAAGAATGTATAATGCCATTTAATGTTGTCATAAAATGTATATTAGTTAACTAATGTATAATTAATTCTAACGCCGCACAGTGGGGAAATGCTGGAAAAAATTAATTTGATGAATTTTTTCATCTCGGTTCACTTAGAATATGTTTCTCATATTTATTAGTAGTATTTACGTTAGCGTATACAATAATAGATTCTAAATCAAGGTCAATTGAACTCGCACACAAAAAAAAATTTTCGTCAGATATTCTGATAAAAAAAAACGAGCTACGCCTTCCTACGGTCTGAGACTATTTTTTCCTGAATCTAGATACTCTAATAAAGGTTCTATAAAAAATTGGTACCCGAGTTTAACCGAATTGGTGAGTTATGAATTTTTTTATGTCGAGACGCGATAAATACAGCAAGTTTAACATAGCGTTAAACACAAGTATTAATTCATTAATAATAAATTGTATTAACTAAATTAATTTATTAATATATGTGTATTAATTTATTAATATTTGAGTATTTATTTATTAATATTTGTTAATTTTAGTAAACAAATCATTTAAATTAATCCTGTTTTGTTATCAAGACTATTGGTTCATTAATACGCTAGCTTGTGCCAGCCGAAAGAGAGCCCCTTCATGATTCTATATTCTCATTCAGTTAAATTTTTTTTGCCGATAATGATAATAAATATAACAATTTTTATGTTTATTTTTGGTATTTAATTATACTTTATTTATTAATATTACCTATACATTATTATTTTTACCTTCAAATATATAAAAACAATTAAAATTGGTTTAATATGTGTAACCAATGTATTTTTTTACCCTGAATCGAATGAGACTAGTCCCAGTCGATAGGACAATCGCTC